>WSYH01016163.1:0-13461 GCA_036426205.1 Ascaphus truei
TTGGGGAGCGGAGGTTCAAGTTCACGCTCGTGTCTCCTCCACAATCAAGGAACTAAATTACTCCCTTTCATCCAGGTCTGAGATCCATCCCCAAAGTGCTTTATTACCTGGGAAAGTTAGCTTCATATAATGTTTTGTAATCATCCCCTTGTGAGATAACCCTACCATATTGCTGAGGAGGGTGTGCCATTTGGAACTTAAAATTGGGTCAATTTAGCGTTTCGGAGTCTTTTTTGAATGATAGATGTATTGGGGCTGCGATTTAGATGATTGATCTCAAACCCTGAGATGTGATGATTGAATTTACCCAGGATATGAATAGTTGAGAAGATTGTGCGGGTTGGCTCCAGTAAGAATGAATCGTCCGGTATCACGCAGGCTTTGGCATTGGCTCGCCTTGGGATTCCCTCGATATTGTGATTATTTCGATGTGAGGCGGCTAAGGGTCTTAGGCATAGGCGAACAGCAAGGGAGCAGCGGGAGCACTGCTCGTGTGCACTTTTGATTCAAATTTTTGAGGGGAGACTTGGATTCACTCTATGCTGTGGAGGTTTCACTACCAGCGAGTATGGCTGAAGGAGGCTCGTCTCACAAGCCCAAAATGCTCTCAGTTGTTTCTGTTAGCGTAGGGCCAATCTTGCCTATCGAAGGCTTCTCAGCATCCAGACTTCACCCTGGTTGTATGTGTTTTCTTTTGGTCCAGAATCAATGAGGTCAATCATTACTCCGGTATTATCTGCGGACGCCTGATGCCCTCCGATAAACCCTACCTGATCGTGTGTGGATTGAACCGGGAAGAAAGAAGAATCTACCACCTGTGGCTATGAGTTTAGAGGTATTTTAATGTCCGAGAGTTTAATCAGTGACAGAGGGCCGGGTAGACTCATTCCCAGTTTGTCGGGCCTTTCCGGGGTTTTGTCGGATCACAGAAATTGAGGCTTGGAGCATTTTGCTGGGAATCGAGGCCTCTGACCAGAATTTCGTTGAATAACTTTAACATTTGGGGGCTAGATTTTAATATTCTTGTAATAAGTTTTGAAAAGTCATCCGACCCGGGCTTTTAGCAGGTTTTTTTAGAGCTATTTTTTGACCCCAAGAGAGCTCCTCCATCATGAAATCCGACTTGAGTGCCTCCCTGGCACTTCTCTCTAAGGTGGTAGATTTGCTCTCTTAGGAAGGTCTTTAAGACTCTCTGATTTCAGATTATGGGCCACACTTATACTCCATTGTATAGGGTCATAATATTTTTGTAACTTCCTCTACAATTTTCACAGGAAGGAGGTAAGGCCCTTGTATTTGATTACGGATTGCGTGAAGTGATATTGGAAGCTTATTTTTTTAGTTATAGCAAGTAGGTGTCAGGCTTGTTTGCTTTCTATAAACTTTCCATTGAGACAGGCCAATTCCTTCTCAGCTGGGCGGAAGGAGGAGAGTTAAGAACGGTTTTGGTGTCTAATACTTGACTCAGCGGTGTGGGCACTCTTGGTACTTAGTGAAGGGAGGAAGCTCCGCTAGTTGTGTTTCTAGCTTCTGGATTTTGTCCTCTCTTTCTCTTTCCTTTTAGCGGCCAGATTCATTATGATACCCTGAGGGTAGCCTTAGTGGGCCTCCCACAGGTGGCAGGGTTTGCCACACTCCTCTCATTTCCTCAAAGTATGTTGAGCTGTTCCCCAATTTTCACTGAAGGGCTGGGATCTTCAACAGTTTCTCATTTATTTCAGTCGCTCTAGGTCTGTCTAGTGGGTATTAATGTGCCACGCAGCTCTATAGATGCATGGTTCAGACCATGAAATATCATGGATCTCGGGCGGAGCACCCCGGGGACCATTCTATTGGATACAAGGAATGTAAACACTGCTATAGGTGGTGTGTGGGTGTGAGTAAAATGTAACTCTTCATTCCTGGTGTTGTTCTTCCATATTCGAGTAATTGGCAGTCTCTTAACCCTTTTTTAATGTGTAGTACGTCGGGTCTGTGTATATCTTAGTAGTTCGAGCATCTGTCAGGTCATCATGTAGAGCCCTATTCGTCCCCTGCTACGATAATATTTTCCTCGTGGCCATGTTGCTAAATTCCCGAAGAATAGTTGAAGAGAAAGCTAAGCCTTATCCTTAGGGGCGTATATAGGGCCAGAGTGATAGGGGAAACCTTGTATTGTAACCCCTTACTATAGGAACCTACCGTCCCCGGTCCGTAAATGTTCTGTCGGTTATCAATGGAATACGTTTATGATCAAATGGCCACCCCTCATTTTTTAAACTTCGCGGTGAGACAGAAGGTGTGTTAGTGTAGTCTTTGTCAAGGAATTGGGACATTTCTGAAGGAAAATCCGTTATTCTCACCTACGCTTCAGAACCGAGAGGAACCTTCCTCTGCCAGGTACCATGAGCCTGTGGACTGGATACACCATCTGCAACGTTGCAGCAGACTTCCCAGGAAGCTTTCACGCCTGCAACTGTTATCTTAGATTTTTGATGAACATATCAGGCCTGGTAGACGAACGAAATGAAACGTAAGCAAGCCAGGTTTCAAATCCTTTGTCTCATTTATTACTCATAGGTAATGACTTTTATACAGAAAAAAAGATATTGGTTAGAGGCGGCGTAACATAGGCGTATCATAGGCGTGTCTTGGGCGTAGTTTTTGATTAGAGGCGTGATAGGGCAGGACATATTAGGGCGTGACTTTTGGGACGTGGTCTTTTCCATCAAGCAATTGTCTGAATACATAGCTTCATTCTTGTCTGTTACTCAAAAGAGACTTTGAGTCTTTAGAAACTATATTAACACTATTTGCTTCCCGCAGAGAACCATTCTATTATATTCTAACAAAATAAACAGGAATTGACACACAAAAGTATCGTAGTAATATCCTGACCAGGAAGAAGGAAATGGCATTTAGCAGAAACTGAGTGCATTATGAATATATTTCAGCAAAAGGCTGACTACAGAATCTTAACTAGTATAGACCAGACAAAATGGAAGCTTACATGAGTGCAGATTCTGGCTGACATACTGGCCTAACAGTTGCCCTGTGAGAAATGCGTTTCTTGCAGGAATAAAATCTCTGCCCCTTTACGTTTATAGTCACGGAATCGACTCTCTTCGCTTTGCCGGGCTGTTAAACCCTTAACGTTGTGGGATATTAACCTGAGTCTTATCATTGATGCATGTAGGTCGATGTGTCTGCCAGAAACTTTTCTTGTCTCGGGCGGCTGGGCCATTTCAAAACTCCTCTCTGCCTGTACTGTTGACCCTCTCCTCCTACCTACGGAGACACAGAAGGGGGTACACACACGAGGGAACACCGGGGACCAAAACAAAAACAAATCAACAGCATATTTTATCACATAGGGACTCTCGAATGTGGCGAAGAAGCCATCTCGATAGGTCATCGCCTTTGGTGCCCGAACTCTCCTCCTGCAGCGGGGAGTATCTTGGGGGTGTTGCCGGCCACCCCAGAGTCCTGCCCCAAAGGACTTCACTAGGGGTCTTGGAGAACCACCCCCTCCTCCTCCTAGTGTGCGGCCCTGGGATGTTGAAGCAGGTCGCCTCTTCACCCCCGCCTCGCTCCACACTTGTGTATACTAATGAAACCTAAATCTAACTTGCTGCCAGTGACTCCCCCAAGTTTAAATTACCTTTTCCCCTGCACCCTACCCATCCTTTTATCCTCCAAATGATGTTGTAACACTTGGCGCGCTCTGCTTCTTTCTCATTCCGTTTCCTATCTGTCTACCCATCCTCTACTGCTCTTACGTCATCTTTGTTTATCTCTGCGTAACCTTCCTTATCTCCCTTACTCATTCTAAAATGCACCAAGAACCCTCACTCACTACTTTCCCAACTACTTACTTTCCGCTCTCTAACACTTCCTTCCGCCCCCTATGTTGCCTAACATCACTTCCCCCATATCCACTTCTGCCAGTCACCACTCTCCCCTAATCTATTCTACCTTCCCATTCATCCAGCCTATTTCCCTACTACTCCTATTCCCCCATCTCCGCACATTCCCTGTCTTCTCACCACTTGCCTTATCGTTCCTTTCCCTGCTATTGCTTTTACACCTCCTCCATAACTTCCGCTATGTGTCTTTCTTTTATCTGAGCCCTCTCATCAGTGCCCCTCCTAACCCTTAAACCTCTTTACCATACTCTATCTTCTTGCCGGACCGTCTGCCTTCGCTGTTCCCGTGTGCCCCTGCCTCTATAACTGACCGCATCCGCCGCTCTATGTTTATGGCCCTGCTCGATGATATTTATCCCTTCAAAAACCCCGCTCCGCCGTGGTGGGGGTGTCTCTTTTTTCGCCGGTGGGGCTTCTCACGGCACCTCGTAGCCACCTCGCGGGGGCTCCGACCGGCTTCATACCCCGACGGGTGAAGTTATCTGTCTGCACTGCCGGGGACCGCCACCATGCCCCTCTAAGATGGCGCCGGTCCTTCCGGTTCCCACCTGTGACTCGCTTCCGGGCGGCCGCCATCTTGGATCACGCATCCAGCAGTGCGGAGGTGTGGGTGCTTGCTCCTGTTCCCGCTCTCAGCTCCCTTCGGGTCTTGCGCCCTCACCGTGGATTCCACCAGCCACAGGATCATCGCATCTTGAGCGGGGGATGCCTCACAGAGGAAGGTAGGCCAAAAGCTTTTTACATTGTTTTGACAGCTTTAGCGGCGGTGACTGCTGTGGATCGATTCAGAGGATCGGTAATTCCCGCGAGTGGGGTTCAATTCTTCTTTTCAGGGGGTGGGAGTTGTTAGGGCGCAAACCAGCGGGGTCAGGGGATACTTTTTGGCAGTTTAACTGAATTTTCCCAACGAAGCCATAACTTTAACTTGGGGGTACTTTTTTATGATTAATCTGTGACCCTCTGCTCCTGGGGGACGCGACCACTGCTCCCACGTGGGTCCGGGAGACTGGGTAGCTGGGCTCCGGCCACAGGGGCTTTCTCCAGGCCTAGTTTGTGAAAGGAGGTTGGCCCTCATCCGCCTCCCTCAGGTGTATGCTTTCCGCCTCTTACTACCTGGCAGGCCGAAGGGGGAAGGTCCACCGTACCTAACCCCCCTGTCTCTCAGGATTGTCGTTATGGCAGCAAGGATCTGGGGCGGGCCAAGCATTGCCGGGAGTAGGGACCTGGAAGATGCACAGCCTCGTTGCCCTCATGTTCCACTACCGTAGTGGTTGGGTTGTGTGTGACGGCCCCTCTTTTGTGCGATAGTGGTGCAACCGTAGCACAATATCCCTGAGCTGTTCATTTAGGAGCGGTTTGCTCTGAGGGCTCTGTGGCACCTACCATTACCAGGCGATCTTTGGGGACATCTGGGAGCAGCGCTTCCAGCCATTGTGAAATGAACTCTCACAGTCAGGACAGGTTCGGGGACTCCTCTGACCGGAGGTTATTGGCCTGTCCTATACTCTGTGTCTTCCTGGCGCTACCCGCAATCATTTATTTGCTCTTGCAAGCCAGTGTATCTCCTGTCCTTTTTCTTGATTGCTCTATCGACTGGTCCATTTAGTTTCAAGGGTGTTGTCCGTTCCCCCAGGCCTGACACCTCTCTCTTCAGGTCTTTGATCTCAGCCTGGAATAGGGTTTTGAGGTTGTTTAGTTTGTCTATATCACACTGTCTCACTGGCTCATGGTCGGGTGTCCCGATCCTCTCCTTCGCCGTTCCGGCTCTGTGTTGAGCCTGCATTTGAATGTGGCGCATTTACTCCCGCTCACTGTCCGGCGCCGACCGAAAATATTCGGAGGCAATACTTTCTTTTTGGTCCACCGGGGGCTTTTCTGGACATCCTGGGATCGTGGTTGTTTGATTATCAGAGACTGGTTGGTAGTTGGATATGTTTATTAGGTTTCAGCTGTTTATTTGGTAAGCGGAGCAGGAGCCTCCAACCTGGCGTCATGCTCCTGCCGTCGGCAGCGGCCGGGGGGTTCTTTTTTTAAGTATTGGGGGTGGGAGTAGGGGTCTATTTGAAATGTATGGGGAAAGGGGGAGTCTTTTAAATGTATTGAGGAAGTGGGGGTCTTTTTTAATGTATTGGGGGAGTTGGGGTCTTTTTAAAGTATTTGGGGAGTGGGGGGGGTGTCTTTTTAAAAGTATTGGGGGGTATGGGGGGTCTCTTTAAATGTTATGTTGAGTGGGGGTCTATGTGGATAGTATTGGGGGGGGTTATATGTATTTAAGCGGTGGTTTTTTTTTGGTAATGTATTTCTGTGGGGGATTGAGTGAGAGTAGGGTAACTGATGGAAGGTGGGGGGAGCGAGTGAGAGGAGCAGCATGGGGGGAAGGAGGAAAGTGAGGAGGGAAAAGTAGGGAGTAAGGAGTAGAGTACCAGAAAAGAGCAAATACTAATGCAAGGTGGGCGGGGGGGGGGGAGGAAGTGATAGAGGGTGAATGAGGAAGAGGGAGTGAGTGGAGGGGAGTGAAATACATGGAAAGAGGGTGGGGAATAGAGAGGGCTCGTGAGGGTGAAAAGGGGGGGGGGTCGCAATACCCACCGGGGAGGGGTGGGGTTCCGGACATAATAGTCGGGCCCGGGAAGAAATTGTCAGTAGCCCTGGGTGTTGTTGCACTGTGTTTTCTGTGTGTGTGTCACAGTGTGTTTCTCTTGTGGTGTGTGTCACTGTGTGTGTGAGTCACTGGGTGTCTGTGGTGTGTTTGTGTGTTGTGTGTGTATCGGAAATAGTGTGTGTGTGTGTGTGTGTGTGTGTGTGTGTGTGTGTGTGTGTGTGACTCTGTACTGTATGTGTCTGTGTGGGTGTTTGTCTCTGTTTATGCATTTCTGTGTGTGTATCACAGTGTGTGTGTCAATGTGTGTCACTGCTGCCTATTGTGTAACTGCTGACCTTCTCTTAAACTATTTGCTGATTGACTTATTTTAATATGGAGACAGCAGTACATCATGAAAGATACATTTGGGGATCCCCTTTAAGCAGTGAAAGAGTAAACCAGATTAAAGCACTGCAGAACCCATTTACACTCTGGTTCTTCAAACAAGTTCAAATATCTCAAACGTACCATGTTTAAACTGAAGCTACAAAGATATAACATTTTAAGCCAGGGGTTCTTAACTCCAGTCCTCAAGACCCCCCAACAGGTCATTTTTTAAGGATATCCCTACTTCAACACAGGTAGCTCAATCAGTGGCTCAGTTAAAGAGTTTGTCACTGATTGAGCAACTTGTGCTGAAGAAGGGATTGTCACAGAGTGCTCACCACAAACAAGGTGGAACCGCGGGGCACGTCTGGAGTGTAGATTAGCAGAGTCGGGGTTAGAGAGGTACGGATAGTAAAGATACTTGCCGGGGTCTGGATTGGATAGGTATGGATCGTTGCAGATACTATTAGCCGAGGTCAGGGTTGGAGATGTGTGTAGTCGATTTATTTATTTATAAAATATTTTACCAGAAAGAAATACATTGAGAGTTGCATCTCGTTTTCAAGTATGTCCTGGGCACAGAGTTAAGACAAATAATACATGGTTACAAATACAGTTACATAAATGAACAGGGTATACATTATATACAAGACATTGCATGCACAGTTAAAGAAAATATATATTATGGGCGAATGAAACAGTTACAGACCAGATTAAAATGTGAGACAGCCTTAGATTTGAAAGAACTTAAACTGGTGGTGGATGTGAGCGTCTCTGGTAGGTTGTTCCAGTTTTGGGGTGCATGGTAAGAGGAGGAACGTCCGGATACTTTGTTGAGCCTTGGGACCATGAACAGTCTTTTGGAGTCTGATCTCAGGTGATAAGCGCTGCATGTGGTAGGGGTGAGGAGCTTGTTCAGATAGCTGTGTAGCTTGCCCATAAAGAATTTAAAGGCAAGACAGGAAAGGTGAACTTTGCGCCTAGACTCGAGTGATGACCAATCTAGTTCTTTGAGCATTTCGCAGTGATGTGTGTTGTAGTTGCATTGGAGAACAAAATGACAAATTGAATTGTAGAGGGTGTCAAGTTTGCTAAAGTGGGTTTGAGGTGCTGAGCCATATACTATGTCTCCATAGTCAATAATTGGCATTAGCATCTGCTGTGCGATACGCTTTCTGACACGGAGACTTAAGGAGGATTTGTTCCTTTAAAGTACCCCTAGTTTGGCATAGGTCTTGGTTGTCAGGGTATCAATGTGCATTCCGAATGTTAAGTGGGAGTCAAACCATAAGCCCAGGTATTTAAAACTAGTGACAGGGGTTAGGGTGGTGTTAGCGTTGGTTCTAATCAGGAGCTCAGTCGCTGGAAGCTTTAAAAATGTAGTCTTGGTCCCAAATACCATTGTTACAGTCTTGTCAGTGTTTAAAAACAGTTTGTTTTGGGAAATCCAGTTTTCGAGTCTCAAAAAGTCAGACTGAAGTATGTGTTGAAGGTCAGAGAGGCTATGGCTGTGTGCATATAGGATTGTGTCATCTGCATACATGTGTATTGAGGCTTCCTTACAAGCTGTGGGAAGATCATTAATGAACACTGAGAAGAGTAGGGGCCCCAGAACAGAGCCTTGCGGGACACCACCGGTGATATCCAGGAGGTTGGAGTTAGAGCCCGAGATGGACACATGTTGGGATCTTCCTGATAGGTAGGACTGAAACCAGTTTAAAGCATGCTTCCCTATTCCAGAGCTCTGGAGTTTGTTAAGCAGGATAGCATGATCAACTGTATCAAAAGTCTTTGCAAAATCTAGGAATACTGTACCAGTGAGTTGTCCCCGTTCCATTCCACACTAGATTTCATTGCAAACTTTTAGCAGGATAGTTACGGTGGAGTGTTTGGGACGAAAGCCAGATTGGAATTGGCTAAGGAAATTTGTCTTGGTATAGTAATTGCTTAATTGGGAGTGGACACATTTTTCCATGACTTTGGATAGAATTGGGAGAAGTGAGATTGGTCTGTAGTTTGAGACAGTGTTTTTGTCCCCACTTTTGAAGATTGGAACAACTCTGGCAGTTTTCCAGGTCTTAGGGATATGGTAGCCAGGGTCAGGAGTAAAGAGGAGCGGAGTTCAAAGGATAGCCAGGGCAGGAACAGAGATCAAAGAACTGGAGCGCAAGGCGGCAGGAACAAGGAGATAGGTGAAAAACTTTGCAATGACAAAGGATTATGCTTAGCCATGAGCCAGTGGGCCGGCTGTGCATACAATAGGGAGGAGAGCCAATGAGTGAGGAGCAGAGCAGAGGCGTTCCGTCAGTGCGGGCCGTGGTTGGCTTTAGTCATGCAGGAGACAGATGAGAGCCATAAAGCAGCTGCAGGATGATGACGCGGAGCAGGCACCTGTAGGACATGCGTTACGCGCTCGCGTGGTACCCCGACAACACCCCCACGTGGTCGCATCCTGGAGGCGGGACCAGAAGGCTCTGTATTTATGGTTGCACGTGACACGCGCCCGTGACTGTAATCCGGCGGCTGGAGGAGGACGGTCCCGATACTGCACTGCAGGGAGGGGGGGCAGCTGAAACCCCGATCGCAGGGCGAGGTGGATCGGAGACGCGCCGAGAGAGGCGACTTTCACGGATCCTCACAGGGATATCCTGAGAACGTGACCTGTTGGGGGGTATTGAGGACTGCAGTTCAGAACCTCTGGGTTAAACAGTGGGCATGAGAATGTCATGTCTTCATTACACCTTTGCTATTAATTAATTCTAACAAGCATAGTTGATCTGTGATATTGGTTTTCTAAGAGACGATCATCGAACTTTTTCAATACCACCTTAATCAACATTAAAAAAACAAAGGCAATAGCAAGAATTCATATTCTTCTCCAACCCCTTGATTCTGGAAAGGAAGTGAGAAGAAATAGCCTCAGCATTGCAGTGAATTGTGCACAGTGTGTGATATCCTGCCAACTTAATATTGTTAATGCTGCAAGTAGCTAAGAACATTTTCTACAACAGAAACAGACATACACCCATCAATAGCCTTTATTTATGCATTAAATACAGCCAGTTTCTGCAGATTGTTTGCTAAACTCTGGTCTTTGCATTTATTTCATTGAAGTTTCTTGGCCACAAGTGTCTTTACCTGGAAAGAAAAACAGATTTGACAACAAGATTAAAAAAGAATAGGGATTTTTTTTCAAAAGAAAATCTTTTGCTATCACAAGAAAATATAAACTGCGTGGCTTACCGGGTGTGCTTCAGTGTTGTACTATGGTGTGTTTAGATAAAACACTTGGCTGTCGGATGTTAATTCCTGGTAGGTATCTGCGAAGTGACCCATCTTAGGACATCCGGCACTGGGACAGGTTTCACAGCCACCCTGTAGAGTAACACATTTAATGACATGGTGAGAAACAAGGTCTACCATGTATAGCAAATCACTTTGCTCACCATGGACCTTTTTATACACTCCTTTTGACAATATATATACTGTATATATAAAAACGGAAATAGCCGTGTTAATCCAGCTGCGATAGTGCAGAATAAATGTGTTCTTCAGTATTGGGTGACACCTTTTTTTGTTTGGACTAACAATTTATGTCATAGGACAAGCTTTCAAGAGTTCTCCTCTCTTCCTCAGGTCGGCAATACTGATTAACAAAGGAATATGGCTAAGACAGTGTAAGGGAGAGCAGGAAGGAAAGAAAAAAAACCCAGATATGTACTGTAGATAAGCCATGAAAGGGTGACAAGGAACAGCATGGAGGTTGGGGGGGGGGGGGGGGGGAAGAAGGTGTGTATAAGAAGAGAGACAGGCAGGATGCTACAAACAATTCTGATAGTGTGTGAGAACCCCCATATCCGCATCAAGTCCTTTTGTTTTGGTGTCAAAGAGTGTTATCATTCTGAGTTACATAGTTACATTTGTTTCCCACATCCTAACTAGTTACATAGTTCAAATGTTTTCCGTTCTTGGGTGCATTTGAACATTCCATTGAGGATTTTGATTTTTAAATCATTTATTGAATGACCTGGTTGTGAGAAATGATGTCCCACAGGTGAGCAGTATCTTCCTTCATCGTAGTGGAGTATAAAGTGTATGTGCACATATTACAGGATATGTGTGGTGGTTTTGGGGTTTCTTGAGCTTGATGGGGTTTGTGGTGTTATAACCTTTTTATACAGCAATGCTTGTATGCTTCTCCAGCATCAAATAATTCATGGATAACCAAACGTACCTAAGATAACATTCAAAGGATGTGAAAAAACAGACAAGAAGCACATCGTGAAAGATTAATGTCCTTATTCAGTAAGCTGGAATGGAACTATACTCTTCTCCAGCACTTCACAGCACACACCCCCCCCAACCTTAACAGATCCAGCTGTGCAGCTGGATCATACTCCATCCTCAGGTATACTCCGTCCCACACAACACTGAGCAGCCACTTTACTTTTTGTTTTAACATTGGCCCTTATTCCCTCAAGATTGTAAGCTCTCAGGATCAGGACCCTTCTGTATCTGTTTGCGCTTGTTTGTCATATTTGTATGTCATTGATGTCACTCTGTACCCCCCAGTGTGCTGCGCTGCAGAGTATGTTGGCGCTTTACAAATGAACAATAATAATACTTAATATATGTGCATGTATATCTTTATTTATATAGCGCCAAAAGTGGACTCAGCGCTTCACAAAGAATACAGTACAGGGAATTATAATAATACAATAAGCTCAGCAAAATCAGACAAAAGGAAAGGAAATCCCTGCCCGGAAGAGCTTACAATTTGGGTGGTATGATGGGAGACTTACAGACAGCAGGTGTGGGAATAAGTGCTGTTGATGACAGTGCTTGGCCACAATGGGTGGTAGAAGTGACTGTGGGCGTGGGGAAGTAGCCAAGAGTGCAGGCTATTGGGATGCTTGATTTGTGGGGCGAGTTTTAAGGTTAGTCAGTATTAAATCAGATAGGTTAACACCATTATCAGGGGAAGAGATGATAGGGAGGTGTGGTTGAGAGCAGGTGTGTTTATGTCTGGGTTCAGGATTAGGAGAGATCCCCAGAAGCAGGAAGGAGTAGATGGAGGGTGTGAATAGAGGATTTGTGTGGGTGCTTTTTATTGGGGGGTAAAGAAGTTGTTGGGAGAGAGGTGGAGGTGTATAAATAATGGTGCAGTGCATGGGCACATGAATAGGTGAGGGGAGGAGAGATAAAGAAATGTGGATAGGAGGGAAGTTGGGTAGTTGGATTGAACAGAAATGTTTACAAAGGAGTGAGGAAACAGTAAACAGAAAAAGGAATATGGAGGACATATTGAGATTCAGGAAGAGAGACCAGATGGTCTTGTCGTCTTCACCTCCAATTTCAACTCCAAAATTAACTCCACAGACACTTTATATGTGACATTTTTGATGTTACACAGCCAATATGTGCCTAAAAGCATATGTAAGAGGTAGCACAAACAATTAAGAGACAGAGGTGAAAAGAAAAGGGAGAAGATCTGATGAGAAGAGGAGGGCTGGGAGATACCCCACGGATGAAAAGAGGCGGGTTGAGTGAGATCCCACAGATGAGAATAGAAATAGATGTTAGTACGACATAAATTGTGTTTCAGGTGGATTTCTATTACATTTGCCTCTGGCAATATATGTGAATCTAAGGGGCGAGATGTATCTTAACTGTGAGATCGTTATCCCGTTGGATATGACAACGTGTAGCCCCAATGAAGCCGTACAATTACCTTACATTTCAATTCCTTTCACAGCTCGGTCTCCATCCGCACACTAAAGCTCCCATCTTACGCTTGTCCTTCCTCCCAACCTCCAACCTTAAAACTAAGGTTCCCTCACACATACCTGCTCCTTCCCCGCTCTACACTCTTCACCACTCCCCTTAACTGCTTCCCCAACGCCAACATAGAAGAAAAGAAAGAAAGAAAAGGAAAGACCAATCCAACGATCCCCCCCAAAACCTATACTCTACTCTTAGTAACCAAACTAAGCAGGATTGAACTAACCTGTATTCCCTCTTTTCCCGTTCTGTCGGTAAATCAACTGCCATCGCAAAAATCCACACTGACATAAACAATCCGGTGCCTTACCTCCCCTCTTACCAACAGATCGACCCTTCCACACTACCATCCATATTCTTCCCACAACTATCAATCATCACACTACTACAGCCTCTCAACGTAAGATACTCGACCCGTGCATACAATGAATCGACACACCCCCCACCTACCACTTTACTGCTTCCCCAACTCCCAACCCTCGCACACCTTTACCTGCTCTCAAAAAACACATTCTACCAAATTCCCCACACTCCCACTTCTACTGCTTCCCCCAACTCCCTCACACATTAACTGCTCTCACACGAGCTCTCGCTGCCAATCACACTTACTGCTTACCCATACACACAACACCCTCACACACTTACCTGCTCCTCGACAGCTAGCTACCTCCGCACACTCACACGTTACTGCTTCCCAACACCAACTCCCCTCACACGATTACCCTGCTCTATACAAGCTCTACCATCCCACACTCCCACTTACTGCTTCCCTCACAGGGTACCCCACTGCCCTCACACATTCACCTG
>WSYH01016164.1:0-13461 GCA_036426205.1 Ascaphus truei
TTCGGGAACAGAGGTATTGGCCAGCAGTTGATGAGTCTCGTCTGACCTCGGCCTCCAGGAGATGGGAGCAGAGGAAGTCCAATCAATGAGAGGATTGTTAAGCTGTAGCCAAGGAAGACCAAGGGTGATGGGTATCCCAGGAGCGTGAATGGCATCGAGAACTAAGATCTCCTTGTGCAGATGTTAGGACAGAAGCAAGGGGGCCGTCTCTAAGGAGATGTGGGCCGTGGTAAGAGGACATCCATCGATTCCGACGAGTGCGATGGGAACCTTCTTCCTCACGAGCGGTATGTGGTTTAACCTGGTTAATTCAAGGTCCACGAAGTTTCCTCCAGCTCCTGAGTCAATGAAAGCGGCGGTAGAAGTCTGGAACTTATCGCCTGAAAGGGAGACTGGAATTGAAAGTTTCTTAGGTAGTTCACCTTTATGAAGGGGATGTGGAGACATTATACCCAGAAAGAGCCCCTCTGTACTCACTGGGTGTTCCCGTTTCCCGGACGCAGTGGACACTCCCGAACCAGATGCTCCATGGATCCGCAGTAGAAACACAATCCCCCGGCGTGGCGGAACTGCCGTATCGGTGTGCGGATGCGTTGTACCCCCAATTGCATTGGCTCTGGCAACTCTAGTGCAGGACGAAGAGGTGTGGTAGCACCTGGGGGAGCAGGAGTGCTGCTCGGAGTACTGGAGAACGGAACTTGAAAGTTATGGAAGCGAGTGCGCTGACGCTCTGAGCGGCGTACCTGGATACGTTGATCCACTCAGACGCCAAATCACTGAGGACCTCCAATTGATCCAGCCTGGGTTGGCGAGAGAGTTCATCCTTGATGGGATCTGTCAGGCCTTGCCAGAATACGGAGACGAGAGCCTCTTGTCCCCAGTTAGTCTCGGCTGCTAGAGTCCGGAATTCCACAGCATACTGTGTCACCATTCGCCGTCCCTGAGTGATCAGGAGAAGAGAAAGAGATGCCATCTCCCGACGAGCGGGAGAATCGAATACTTGTTGGAACTCTGCTTTAAATGCCGGGTAATCTTGGGTAAGATCAGAACGTCGCTCCCAAACCGGGGAAGCCCAAGCTAGGGCGCTGCCAGTGAGGAGGTTATAAAGGTAGGCTACCTTCTTGCGACCAGTATTGTAGAGATGGGGAGCCATTTCAAACTGCACCTCACACTGGTTTAGGAAACCCCTACATTCTTGCGGTTCACCTGCATAAGGCTTGGGGGGAGGAATCCTTACATCGGAGCTGCTAACTGCGCTTGCGGAGTGGGTGCTTACATCTGGCAAGGTCGCTGTCGGTACTCGGTCTGAGAGTACTGCGACCTGGCGTGTAAGTGCCACAATTTGATCTGCCACGGCCTGGTTTTGCTGAAGCAGATTGGAGAGAAACTGTTGAAGTTCGGTCTGGTCTGCATCTTGTGGGCTCGAAATAATGTTACGCCAGTGCTGCCCGCAGACCAGACCCGTCCCCTGAGCTGAAGGGGGAAGTGGTAATACCCGCACCCGCAGCAAAGGGAGTGTGTCCGGAGTGTGTTATATAAGTGTTGCCAGGCCAGGTGTAGTAAGGTAGACAATACTTGCCGGTACCGGTTGTAGAAATAGAGTGAAGAATGTCTTGCCGAGGTCAGGGAGTGGAGAGCGGAGATAGGTCATAGTCCAAGCCATGTTCAAGGGGTTACCAGAGTGAGCGTTGTCCAAGGAGTGCCGAGATCGAGAGCCAGAGGGGGTAGTCATACAAGCCGCGTCAGAACCTGTGAAAACACTGAGAGAATCCAGAAGTACTTCCATACAGAAACTATGTCGAGCAAAGACTGAGAGCAGAGAGGAGCTAGATAAAGCAGGAAGGTCCAATTAGGAACGGAGGCGGGACAGGAAGAGCTACAGGGAGACACTGCAGATTGGTGCAGGCATAACAGGCCAGGTGAGTCTTGTTGGTAACCTGAGTATGCTCGTGTGATGTGCGGGGGTGGAGCCTGAGGTCCGGGGGACGGGAAGAAGAGTGTGCAGAATGAGCGCGCTCCGTAACGCGTGTACGCACGTGGACTGAGCCAGTGGATGGTGCAGGTGTGCGCGCGGGAGGGCGTGGGCGCGCCCGGCGCTGAGCAGAGGAATCGCCGAGGGGAGTGATCCCGTGACAGCGGCAGGGGCTGGGAGCCGCAGAGGTCGGTAAGGTAGTACTGTTTTGTGTATCCAGGGACTCCCTGCGGGGAGAGAGTGCTCTGTGTGGGGAGTGCGGAGGACGCCTATTCCTGACAGATATTTGCACAGGGAGACACGGCTCTCTCAGAGAAGCTGTCTCTGCAGCAGTTACAACTCGCCGGGTAAGGCCTTTTCAGAGGGTCGTTCATCAGATCACCGGCTTATCACCCGTTTTGTGAATTTTGCTATGACAGGTAATGAAGTCTTTCTGAATACCGTGATAGCAACGCTCATAAAAAGGGTGTATTGTATTGTATGTCTTTATTTATATAGCGCATTAATGTACATAGCGCTTCACTGTAGTAATACATGTGGTAATCAAATAATTGCTGTGTTAAAGTGAAAGAAAAAGGCGCTTACACTAATAGTGATCATTAAAACATAAAGTGAATAAACTTAATAATCAAGTGATACAAAGATGGTGATAAATAAAAAAACGTGACAAAAACGTGACAATAATAAGATAAATTGAATTAAGACCCCTGCTCGAACCCAGCTGGCAGGGACTGGTTTCTCACAACAGTGTGATGGAAGAGAGTTGCTGTGGACACCTTGCTCACCCCCCTCCTCTGGTCCGCAATCGATTCGTGAGGCGCCTCTGTAGTCAGCTCATTGCTTCCTGGTCTCTCTCAGAGGCGTTGCGTCACGTCACATCCGGTTGTTCTCGAAACGTGAATTCCGGTTTCAGATTCGGGGTCCGCAATCTCTGTCACTGCTTCTCTCCTCCTGTGGGCGGCTACCACAGGAGAGAGAAGCAGTGACACTGTTGTAATACATGTATTATTTGATTGTTTTTATTGTACGTTTGCATTTTTTAAGTCCTATAAAGTTAGGTTTTTTATGATTGGTCTGCACTATGGATACTTCTTCTTTTTTTCACGCATCACTGTTTTGCTGAGATTGAAGGTCTTCATCTGCTCAGAACCAGGAGCTCTTCTTCTCGTCCATACACTGCTCCCTGTTGCCCGTTTAAGACTAGAATCTTGTGAGTAGGCTGTGCATAAGAGCCAAAATATATCACAGAGTGAATTCACAATTGCTTTATTGTCTACACTTAGATTGTTTTTTGTTTTATTTCCCTTATGTGCATCCCCCTGGATTGCGAACGAACCTGTAATCAAATAATTAACAGATAATATAAATAACAGGTCATGGGAATAAGTGCTTAATACATAAAAGTAACATTAAGGAAGAGGAGTCCCTGCCCCGAGGAGCTTACTGTCTAATTGTTAGGTAGGGAGAACGTATAGACACAGTAGGAGGGAGTTCTGGAAAGTGCGTCTGCAGGGGCCCAAGCTTTATGTATCGTGTTCAGAGTATCCACAGTGCTATTCATATGCTTCTTTAAGCAAGTGTATCTTAAGGTGGGTCTTAAAGGTGGATAGAGAGGGTGCTAGTCGGGTGCTAGTCGGGTACTGAGGGGAAGGGCATTCCAGAGGTGTGGGGCAGTCAGTGAAAAAGGTTTAAGGTGGGAGAGGGCTTTAGATACAAAGGGGATAGAAAGAAGACTTCCTTGAGAAGAATGCAAGAGTCTGGATGGTGCATAACGAGAAATTAGGGCTGAGATGTAAGGAGGGGCAGAAGAGTGTAAAGCTTTAAAAGTGAGTAGAAGAATGGAGTGTGAGATGCGGAATTTGATCGGAAGCCAGGAGAGGGATTTCATGAGGGGAGATGCTGAGACAGATCTACTATAGGAAATAGTAGAGTGATTCTGGCAGCGTTTAGGATAGATTGTAGGGGAGACAGGTGAGAGGCAGGAAGGCCGGACAGCAGGAAGTTACAGTAATGAAGACGGGAGAGAATGAGGGCCTGAGTCAGAGTTTTAGCAGTCGAGCAACAGAGGAAAGGGCGTATCTTTGTTATATTGCGGAGGAAAAAGCGACAGGTTTTAGAAATGTTTTGAATGTGAAGGGCGAATGTGAGAGAGGAGTCGAGCGTGACCCCTAGGCAGCATGCTTGGGCTACTGGGTGAATGATGGTAGTTCCAACAGTAATGTGGAAGGAGGAATAGGGCCAGGTTTGGGAGGAAGTATGAGGAGCTCTGTTTTAGCCATGTTGAGTTTAAGGCGACGGAGGGCATCCAGGATGATATAGCAGAGAGACATTCAGAAACTTTGGTTTGTACAGCAGGTGTAAGATCAGGTGTTGAAAAGTATATTTGTGTGTCGTCAGCATAGAGGTGATAATTAAACCCAAAAGATGTTATTAGGTCACCAAGAGAGAGTGTGTACAGAGAAAAGAGAAGAGGTCCCAGGACAGAGCCCTGGGGTACCCCCACAGAGAGATCAATAGAGGAGGAGGAGGTGTTAGCAGAAGAGACACTGAAAGTACGATGGGAGAGGTAGGATGAGATCCAGGATAGAGCTTTGTTCCGAATACCAAGAGTATGGAGAATGTGAAGGAGAAGAGGGTGATACACAGTGTCAAATGCTCCAGAAAGGTCGAGTAATATGAGCAGAGTGTAATGACCTCTGTCTTTGGCAGCATGGAGGTCATCCATTATTTTAGTGAGGGCTGTTTCCATGGAGTCAGCAGTGCGGAAGCCAGATTGTAGAGGGTCTAGGAGACAATAGGTGTTGAGAAAATGGAGCAAGCGAGAGAATATAAGACGTTCAAGGAGTTTAGAGGCAAAAGGCAGGAGGGAGACAGGTCGATAGTTAGTAAGACAGGTAGGGTCAAGCTTGCTGTTCTTGAGTAATGGTATGACTGTTGCATGTTTGAAGGAGGATGGAAAGGTTCCAGAGCAGAGGGAGGAGTTAAAAATGTGCGTGAGTGTAGGTATTATAGTAGGAGCAAGAGGTTTTAGGAGATGGGAGGGAAAGGGGTCAAGAGGGCAAATGGTAGAGGGAGAAGAGGCGATCAACAGCGACAGGGTGATTTAAATGGTCCGGTAATTTTTTTTATGAACCTTCTCTGAACGAGGCCCAATATGTTTTTGCAAAGCTCCACTAATACTATCTTGAAAAGCCATCTGGGCCTTGAGATTTAGATAACTAAATCTAAATCTTAACTAAATTTAGAAACTCCTCCTGTTCTTTATCATGGAAAAATGTATGAATTTTCTTTGAAGAGGAAAATGGATATACAGTATCTGCATGCTCTGCATCCTCTGGAACAGTATATTTTTAATGTGGAGATTACACCTGGGTCTGTTTTTCAGATCTTCTTGCCTATCTTGAATATTCTCCAGGGTCTCTTTAATGCACACTCAGTTCCAGGGCTGTTACCTCCTCCCTTAGGGCTCCTTTCTTTCTTCCTTGACACATACAGCTGAACTCCGTTATAACACGGTGCTCGGGGCCACAGAATGAGACCGCGTTATAACCGGGATCGCGATAAACATTTTTTAAAACAAAATGGTGGTTGCGATTAGGGGTTTCGCGAGGACTTACCCGGCATCTTTAGCTCTCTCCCTACTTCATCAGCTTCTGGGGGGGTGGGTGGGGGAGGGTGGTGGCTTGTGTGTGTGTTGAGGAATTTGTTTAAATAGGGCTCTTGTTGCCCGTCTTTTCCCCTATGGCTTTTGACACCCAAAGACAACATCTCCAAGCATGCTCGCTGCCTGACAGAGCCTCTCTGATTGACCGATTTCGATTTCACAGCACACTGCATGTGTGTGCTGTGCAGGGAGGAAGCCTAGCACCCTGAATGCTGACTATGAAAAGGGGTAAGTGGGCTGTTATTGTCACAAAGCATTGCTGCTAATGATGGGGCAGAAAATAGTGTATGTTACTTGTCTCACTGTCTTTGCATTCCTCCCAAATGCAGCTTCAGATCACTAATATATCCCTGTCCTTGGACACTGAATTGTATTGGACAAGGAACTTACATTGTAGCATAAAATAATGTATTATTTAGTATGATGATAAGGATTTGTGAACAAAACAGACCTCTCTGGCGCTTAAGACTAAATATACCACAGTTGGTCTCGGTTGTAGTCTCTGGTGAAAAACTTGAATCCTGGGAATAATGAGTACCTCAAGAGATGGGAGACAAAAACATAATACGCACTACCCAGTGCATTACCCAGGGACAAAATACCGATATACACCAGGTACACTGGCAAAGGTAGAACATTTAATACTGCATATGGAACAACATGTAGATATCACTCTACAAAAAATTGTATATATTACATACAACTATGTGCACCCAAAGATAACACAACATAAAATACAATTGACAGCAGTTGGCTCGGTCAAACACTCTTCCGCCATGGGTAAAAATGGAAAACCTACTCACATCAAGTGGCTAGGTCATGTTCCTTAATGTGGAAAATTTCACAAGCATCTCGGATCTTCTTTCTTCTATGGGTGCTTGATTGCGGTCACGCTGGTCTGTCTCGTCATGCTGACACCTTCGAATCACCACTGCTTAGCTGTTCCTACTGACGTCATCAAGCTAGTACTCCACTATGGTGTCCGCGTTGTGCCACACTTCCTACGCGTTTTGAGACGCAAAGTAACAGGTCTCTTCCAATGTGTATCGCTCTTTTGTTTGAAAAATAAAGAGGCGTCCGGCTTTGGCGTTTTTTTTCGGTGGAGCCATTTCTCAGGCATATCTTGAACAAAAAAAACAAAAAATAAACAGACCGAATCGCTCTTGTTTAGTTTTATACTTAAACGCTTTAATTTTAAGTCTCCTTGGGGGGTCCTAGTCCAGAATCTTCAATTTTACTAAAACCACGTTTACACCCCCTCACACATACGTCCCACAGTTACATGAATTTATTTGAGTGTTCTCGAATTGTGTGGGGATTTGGTGTGCGTGGCAGTGTAACTTTTCAGTCCTGCAGTGTTAGCTGCTCAGAGATTTATGGCAGCCATTTTAGAGTATACTGTTTTCTTGTGTGTCCTACCCAGAGAGATTTATGCAGGATTAGGATTGCACAATTGTGAGCCCACAGTCTTCGGTCAACAACTTCTAATATCTGCTTCAGTTTGGCCCCAGCAGTGTGCAATGTTTCTGTAATTGCGATCTTGATGGGAGGTGGGAGGAGGGAGTATGAGTGCTGTGTGATTCTGTATTCCAGTTTAAATAACTGGTTGTACTCAGGAGGGGGGGGACGTGGGGGGCTGCGACCCAAAGCTTCAGCAGGGCTGTGCTGCGATGACAAGAGGACCGGCACAAGTTCTGTGTGTCACTCTGGGCTAATCAGTTATTCAATAGCTGCGTGCCTCTGGAGGGGAAGCTTTTAAATGTCAGGTGTCCACTGTTCTGTCGATCCCTTTCTCCTCCCCCCCTTACCTCACCACCGTCAGAGTGTAAGCGCCCCTCTGTGCCTCTACAGGTCCCGTTGCGCAGATAGCGCGGTTGTTAGGCCTGTTCAGCTCCCCGCTATGAGCGATATCCTCCCTCACCTCAGGGGTTCCGCCAATAGAAATTGTGTGTGTGGTCGGTCCGCGGGTTAGTGTGGCACTGTTAGTCCGGTGGCCATCTTGAATCTTGGCACTGTGGGACTCACGGGATGTATCTGTGGCTCCCGAGTGCCAATCCAGTGCTGAGTAACCCCCCAAAACTGCCCGCAGAGTCGGGATCCAGACGCGGGACCTTCTCCCGGGTTGTGAGGCTTTCCGAGGATCGAGCTCGACGGCGCGAGCAGTGTTATTTGCTCTGTGCCGACGGAGCTGAGCTGACTTGCGGCTGTTCAACTCGGAGTCTTGGCCATGCCCCAACTACTTTCTTTTAAAATTATCACTTTTATCTTCAGAAATGTGGCATCGCAAATATCTTTCTAGGGATTGGGAGAATTACTTTATCCTACACAATAAGCCCTTTGGCGTGAACCTGGTCCCATGGCGGAGATACATTGATAATATTGTTTTAATATGGAATGGCGATGAACCGACACTGAAATCCCTTTTAAGTTATCATAATACTAATGCTCTTAACCTCTCCTTTACAACAAATTTTAGCAGGACAGAGATTCCTTTTTTAGATTTGGTCATATATATTAAAGACAAAACTATTCAGACCAAAACCTTTTTTTAAATCTGTTGATTGCAATCATTTTATTCTAAACAATAGTTGTCATCATAAATCATGGCTAAATAATATTCCCAGGCGACAACTAAGAAGAATAAAATGCAATTGTTCAGAAATAGAAATATATAATCAAAGAGCCGAGACTCTGGGGAGGAGGTTTATTGAAAATAAGTATTATCCGAAACTGATAAAAACAGCTAATAATAGTGTTGAACAGATAAATAGGGATAGTCTATTAGTTATGAATGCAGGTAAGAAGGAAATAAAGGAAAACTTCACCCCATTCATTACAGGAATCTTCTGTGAATCTAATAAGATAAAACAAATTATTAAAAAACATATCCTAAAGGAGGATCCAATTATTATGGACTTCCTTCCAGACTTTCTTCCAGAACAGCCACAGGTAGTTTTCACAGGGGTCAAACTTGAAAGACTCTCTCGCACCAAGTGCTCTAAAAAGAATAAACAAAAACAAAGAGACATGGTTAACAGACAAACTCAAGGGCTTTTACAAATGCATTACCTGTAAGGCATGCCAAAATGTTCACAAGAAAACTGATTCAATTACATCTAATGTTACAGGCAACATATTCAAGTTTAATACATTTATTAACTGTAGAAGTACGCATGTTGATATATATATATATTTGTATTTGCCCTGGTGGGCTACAATATGTAGGGAGGACCATTCGGCCATTAAGAACTAGGATTTTAGAACACGTTAGAAACATCACATTAAGTGTAGAAAACCACTGCGTCCCACTGCATTTTAAAAAATATCACAACTCTGTCCCAAAGGGCTAATATATTTAGGGATAGAACAGGTTCTGCCCCATTGGAGAGGATGCAAGATTACAACTGTCCCAGAAAGAGTCATTTTGAATTTTTAAGTTGAATACACTGCAACCTAAAGGACTAGGGGCTCTATGCAGTAAGCGCCGAAAAAGTGCAATGGCCAAGCTTACCGATTTGGCATGATGTTGGTGATTTTCCCTCTCCGTATGCAGTAAGTGCCGAATCCCTTCAGAATCAAGACGAAAACATTTCCGCCCACTCTCACGATGATTTGCCGATCACACACAGGTGTATCGGCGTGCATGGCGGGGTGCTGTTAGGTTCGCCAATGAAACTTTTTGCTGAATCAGGCGAAGCAAGCATGTATTGGATAGCGCAGCCTATTTAAAGGCAACGTGTACTGTTAATCATTCTCTGTGTTGTTGGGAGTGAGAGAGAGAGAGACGCACAGAGCTGGGCGATTTAATATTTGCATATTGACTGAGAGAGTTGTTGTGTATTGTGAGAGCTTTGTCCTTTGTTGTTTTGTTTACATCTTTGTCTTGTTTTGTATGTGTAAGTGTTTAGTGTGATTGGCTTTACATTTGTTTTCTGTTCTTTGTGAGTGCTACAGGTATGTACGCAAAACGTGGGAAGAGTGATGCTGGTGTGAGTGGTGCTGCTAGACATGTGAGTACGCGTATGAGTGAATGTAGGGTTCAGCCGAGTGCTGTTGCTGGGAGTGCTGTTGCTGGGAGTGCGAGTGCTGTTGATGTGAGTGTGAGTGCTGCTGGTGGGTCAGTTGCTGATGGGGTGTCTGGTGGTGGCGTGCTTGCTGGTGGGCCGCTTTTGGAGTCTCTTCCATTGGAAGAAGGAGAGTCCAGTCAGCACCAGCCAAGCTCTGTGCCTAAACCTGCTCGGAAGAAACGTGTGGAGCAGCCACGTAATCCTCGCTTCAATGACAACGAAAACACAGCTCTTGTCACTGGGATTTTGGAGCACTATGACAGTCTGTTTGGCCATTTAGTAGGTAAGTTTACCTTTGCATTCATTCTTCAAATACATGTGATCCTAGATCATGTGAGGTGTGTTAATATGCAAATATGGGTCCATAATATCTATCAATGTAAATTATTTTGTAAACACATATTTTTATCATGCGTTACAACGACAAGAACACTCAGTCGTTCAATTTGCGCAAACTTCATACAATATTAATGCAAGCTTCCTTACATGTCTATGTTTAAAAGTTAATGCTCATGTGCTTCACATATTACACCTAAATCAGCATGTTTGGTATCTCTTGGAACAGCTAGCAGTGTAGGAAATTGTTCGTTTTATTATTATGAATTAACGTCATATATTTTGTATGTATTTCAAGGGCGGACAAGTTCAGCAAGCAAAAAAGAAAAGTGGAATGAAATAATAATTGGTGTGAATGCGTGTGGGAATCGTGTCAGGGACAAGAATAATTGTCGCAAGAGATTTGACGATATTAGGGCAAAATTAAAAAGGAAAATACAAGAACAACGCTTGCATGCTTCTGGCACTGGAGGTGGGCCGCCAGCACAACGTCTCATCTTAACTCCATTGGAGGAGCAGCTTCGGGAAAAATTACTTCCCGTCGTCGTGGAGGGTTTGGCCGGTGACAGAGACATCGGAATTTATTCCTCTGAATTTCCACCAGGTGAGAAATGTTACTGTACTAGGTGTGTCGTTAGTTACAGTTATTTTCGAAATTTCCGCTGCTATTTATACTTTCTTACCAATATAAGCATACCTACATCTATATATGTATATATGTCTCTCTCTCTATATATATATCTATCAATATATATTTATATATGTTATGTAATTGTGTTCATAGGTAGCACACTTCAGACTACTATTTAGCTCATTTACCATTGTGTTAAAGCAGCTGCAATTAATATGTCATCACAGCATACACGTGAACTCAAGGGGTGGGGTTGTGCACACAGCCAAATGACAGGGTCATGTTACGGTCAACTTTGTTGACACCATTTTATGCTGCTTGAATTAATTGAAAGGTCAGGGTGATTTTAGTTTTTGGGAGAGGGATTACAGTTATTAAAACCTGACAAGCTAAACAGAAGTTAATCACAGTCATTTGAAATGGTAACTCTATGTACAAATTCACCCACCAAACCATTATGTATCAAACCGTACGTTACACATTCGTTCACTCAGATCTATTGTTCAACTTATATCAACACCACATTATCACACCAGTATCATCTGTGAGCGACACACTGCATGTGTTGTGTTGTTGAGTGGCAGCCACATTCAGCCCTGCAACAGCTTCTATTAATGTAGCACACATATCCTGTAACAAAAACAATAACTTTTCCAATATTACCTACTTAATGATAAGCATTGTCAACGTTGATCTCATGATAGTGATGTACATTATTATTGTGATATTACTGCACAACATATGCATTGTATGTCCAATATTAATAATATTTTGCAAACGCATTACTGCATAAACATTGTATGTTGTATGTTAGTGAACTAAAAAGTCCAAAGTACACTGGCGACACACTTTATTCGAGCTCGGCTAGTCCCACGAATTCGGGTATACTCGGGTGTATTGAGGTTTGTGACTGTTTTCTGCCCGAGTGCATTGCGTTATTTTCCAGGCAGGGATTGAAGCATTTTATTCCCGCTGGCTGCAATACTGCACAGTATATATATATATATACTGCATTACAATTCATGAATTTATGCCATCTGGTAGACACGCGAAGCATTGCAGCCTATTAAATCCTAATCATTATCATTTAACAGATCAGCCGCCCGTCAGCCAGGCATGAACCATGGCTGGGAAGGCAAACGCAACGGGGCTTGTCAGAGGTGAGGAGCGGCGCATTCCAGGTATCTGCCAGGTACAAACTGGGTATTTGCTCGAATAAAGTGTGTCGCAGCAGTACACTGGCATGTACATTTTTATTAAAACGAATAATGTTCAGTTTGCCACACACATATTTTCAGTTCATGAAGTGATGATGTTAGTTAGCCATAAATACTCAAGATACACTAACTCAATGTTCATTATGTACACATGTCAATTAACAACTGATGTTATGGTTCTATATAGTTGCTCCTGGAGGACATGTGTCACCTGAGACTGAACAAGTGTCTTCACCGGGGTCATGCAGCTCATCGCACCTGGAAGGGAAGTGTATGAGGTGCAGAACATATAATATGTTCATTTCTATATGTTATGTTGTCATGTTAATTAATTGTTTTTGACATGTTATTTAAATTGGATCACTTAGTGTCACTGAAAATGAAGTTTTTTTTTAAGAGAACATGTATTGTGTTTGTGATGTAAAGTATCATGTAGGAGTTGTGAGGTTTGAACAACCTTTCATTCATTCTTATTTCACACTGAGTCGAAACATAATTCTTAAGTCAAGGTACATTTTAATGTGACGTCATAAAACGTATGGAAACATGTTAGGTGTTAGTTGTTATCACAGTGTATAATTACATAGTAAAACAGCAGATATTAGCATGCCATTTCATCATGTGTTCGTTTATTTTTAGAACATGATGATACCAAAGACACAGAAATGCAATCAAGTGAGCATGAAGAGGTTCCCATTCAAAGAGTAACACAGGCAATTCCTCCAGCAAGTAACACATACGCAGCAATAGCAGCTTCTGAAGAAAAAATTGTTGAAGCAGAAAATCGTCGCCATTCAGATATGATGTCAGTGCACGAAAGGATGATATCACTGTAGGAAGAAACGATATCACAATTGTCACATCTCCACAGAGTCTTCATTGAAGTTCCTAAACAGATACAAAAATTAAACACGACATTAGAAGCAGTAGTTGTTCAGCTGACCCAAGCTAATCACTTGAGAATGACTACAACAGCACATCATTTCAACTTTAACCCATCAGAGGATGGATCTTTACATGCTGCTAATTTTTCACCCCATGCATCTGATCTTCATTCCCCAGGTCGGGATTTTACCGGTACAGTAGCTGAAAGTTCTGTGCATGTTCCTCTCAACATCCAACCGCTGCCATCTGTAGAAAATCTGGAGCTGACACCTACATAGGAGGCACCAAAAATAAAAATGCACAAGCAGTTACTACTGACCAGTTTTTGGAAAGAAACTAAAAAACACAAACATGAAACGGAGCAAGCATCAGTTGTGCACTTTGTACCAACTCTACCAACCTCACAACTGCCACTGCCCACAAGCCCTGCCCGTGAAGTGTCACTGCCCACAAGCCCAGCCCGTGAAGTGTCACTGCCCACAAGCCCTGCCCGTGAAGTGTCACTTCCCACAAGCCCTCCCGTGAAGTGTCACTGCCCACAAGCCCTGCCTGTGAAGTGTCACTGCCCACAAGCCCTGCCCGTGAAGCTTCACTGCCCACAAGCCCTGCCCGTGAAGTGTCACTGGCCACAAGCCCTGCCCGTGAAGTGCCACAGGCCACAAGCCCTGCCCGTGAAGTGCCACAGGCCA
>WSYH01016165.1:0-13460 GCA_036426205.1 Ascaphus truei
CTTTTGGTTCGCCTGCCTTCCCCCCATGTGATCTCTTTTTTGCTCCCTGCCCTCTCCCCGCGCATGTAATGGGGGGGGATAAGGAATCGCCAACTCATGGGAAAGGGGGGGGGAGCAGGAACGCAGTCTGCAGGGCAAGGGGGGGGAGAAGGAAATCGCACCACACAGGAAGAAGGTTTTGGCATGAAGCATCGCACACCAGTTAAGGGGGGGAGAGATCATCACACATTAATGGTTGTGAGAAGGAAATCCGCACACAACATTTAATTGGGGGAGATGAATCGGCAGACCCTTTCCTTTTTTTTTCCTATTTTACCTCCTCCCCCGCTTTCCTATTTTTTTTTTCTCCTCCTTCTGCCTCTCCTCCCACCCTTTCCGTTTGTGTCTCCCTTCCTTAACATGCTCACCCCCCCGATTTCCTTTCTTTTAGAAAGAATCAACGTCACACAGGGAAGGGGGGGAAAGGAATCGCACACAGTGAAGGGTGGGGGGGGGGTGGGAGAAGAAATCGGCACACAGGAAAGTCAGGGGGGAGGGTGTCCTACCTGCAGTGCCCTTCATGACATGGAGGTTGGGTACTTCCTTTCGCCAGTTTCCTTTTCTTGGCATATTGCTATGGCATCCTCTTTTGCAACCGATACACCCTCGTTTGAAGATGATTCATAGATATCAAGGCGCCCCTTCCTTCTGTGGGCATCAACATCTGAGGGGTATAGAAGAGTAAAATCCACTGCTAGGTGCCAAATTGAGTGCATCCTCTTGCTCACACGTCCTAAAAGCCTAAGAATTTGTTTTTCTGCGGGCCACAACAAAAAGTCACCGGAATACTTTAACACCAATTTTCCTTCCATTTCCTTCCTTCCTTTCCCCGCAGAATGGGGGCAGCAAGAAATTCGACATGGGGCATACAACATGCCCAGTGCCATGGGTTCCAACATCTGCCTCATCTTGGCATACAAACAAAGGATTCTGAAAGCTACCATCCGTGAAGAACCTGGGCGTCAAAGCCGTGTCCGTTCCAGGCCCTTTCTGTGGTCTGTGCAAGATTCAGAATCCTTGAGCCATCTATGTTGTTTCACAAACTGGACATTGCCACCATCCCAAGGAACATTGCGGAGCAAAAACAAACCTTGACCACCATTGGGCCACTGGCACAAGTGGCGCCTTTGACCAGCAGGCCACATGGCACAAGTGAACTTCATACCTATAGCACCCACACCATGATCTCAGAGGGCATCATAACACGCTAAGCTTTATGAGATTCCCCGCTGGGCGCGAGCTCGCGGCACTTGGCACGGTTACTTACTTGTCTATTATTATTATGTTATATGCTCAAGTTCTCTCGCATGCACACATCAACCACGTCTGTCTCGCACTGGGGGCGCTTTTGGACATACAGTTAAAAACTTTCCCTCTTTTGCTTCGGATATAGAGCCCCAATTATTTGAAATTGCTCCCATCATCCGATCAAGTTCCAGGTCCCCCTTAGTATCCCCCCACATATTTCAAGACAGAACACGCCCTTCTCTCTGTTGCCTAAGTAGGAGCGCTGCTCAAGTCGTCCAGCGAGACCTCAACCTTGAGGTAGGCCACGTCATGGTCCAAAAGAAAAAAAAACCGTTCTTCAGTGCGCTGGGCCGTGCGAGGGTAAACATTATCCCCTACAACACGGCTTTAGACACGCGTTCTCGCACGCTTTTCTTCTCAGCCGCAGGGAAATTAAAGAAGGTTTTCCTCGCCTAGGGCCATCACGTGACTGCCAAAAGCCAATGGCAGTCCGTGACGTGCTAGCCCCGCCCTCCCAAGCGCGCACCTGACGCTCATGGCAGGACAAAAAAAAACTCCAGGGAGCATGAGCATCAGCGCTGCTGAGCACTGTCAATCTACCATGTCCGAAGGCCTTAGGCTGCGATGCGCTGACCGCGCTCATCTTAAGAGCAGTGACGTCACCAGCACTCTAAGCATGAACGCCGGGTGTCTTGCTATTCAGCAACCCGCAGCGGGGGGGCGTTGCGGGAAAGTTGAGCACGCTGGAAGTGAACATATTTTGTTTACTCAAGTGCCAAGCTTGAGTGAGCGTGCGTGCCCGCTGCAGGGACTTGGCCATATACATTTATGTAACTAAACGGCGCAGCACCTCGCGCTCAGTGCGGCGTCATCAGCCTTAAAAGGTCACCTGCCTTAATTACTATTATTATCAACCATTTTGCAGCAAACTACTTAACCAGAATGCCCCTCAAGTGGATTCCCAAGCAGTACAAAGGCAAACATGCTTTATGTCCCATGGCTGTTGAGCGAGCTCAATTTTCCAATTCAAACACTTTCTACAGGCCTTGTCCACATGTTAAATTTTTTTACCAAATACCTTGAGGCGTTACTTCTCGTAGTCAGAACATAACCTTCAGTATGTTCCTGGGCAGAGTTATGGCAATACATGGCTACAATAAATGAACCGAGGTTTACATTCAATTTACAGACATTTCAGACAGAGACTACAATTCCAGAACTCTCCACGCATGCAGACACCTTCTAAACAAGGAGCCGGATTGGGACTACAATCCAAATTAACCCCTGATTAAAGCACAAAGATCAGGCAGAGAAGGCCGCGAGGGGTACGCCGGGACTGTAAGACCGTTCGGCCGGTTGCAGTAATCAATACGAAACTAGCCCACCGCGACGTCTCTGCCCCCTACCAATCTTCCACACACCAAAAGAAGCGATTGAAGAGAACTCCTCGCTTTCTCAACTTACAACAGGGGCGCTTTACAACAGAGCCCGGTGGGCCTAATCAACCCCATCCCGGCAGTTATGGACCACAACGGTAAAATAAACCCCCGCCGCCAGGTAATAATGGGTGCCCCTGCTATCCCCTATTCCTCAGAGGACCGGGGCTGGACGATGGCTGAAATATCCATCGGATACCTGGACCGCTGCAGCGCCACTCACCTCTGCAGCTTCTACACCGCCTGAGCAGGAAAGGAAGAGCATGCGCAAGCAGCTGGAGGTCCCCACTCCAGTCAGGACCCGACCGATCATAGGTGTCTTTGCAGCGCCTGATTGGAGACTAATTATCATACAGTGCCTATTTTTATTTTTATGTTATTTTTTAAATCTTTATTTTAATATATATATATATATATATCTATATATAATATATATATATCTAATATATATATACAGACAACACCACACAACACACACAATTTAAAATAAATAAATAATTCCATTGTAAAAAATTATATATTTTTTTTTTAAACGGAAGGTTAATGTATTGTTTTTTCCCGTTTTTTTTATGCTGTGTAAGTTTTTTTTTATTTTCAGGGATTTTATTTATACAGAAATAAAAGAATACAGACAGTCTGACATTAGATTACAGACATATCAAACATAACAAGGTGAACGATGAAACTATAATAACATCGTCGTAACTAAATATAAATTAAATACAAAGATGATAATCTAAAATTAAATTATAAGAGAACAAAATCATACCTTTTTATCTTATCTCATAAAAGTGGTTCATTAGGCCTAGATCCCCCCTGACTTCTACTGCCAATTGGACCTTCAAATATCTTTAAAGATGTCCCCTCTCTGCTGTGAGGGTATAGAGTCCAAATATATATATATATAGCATTTATTGATAGACTTGATAGACTCTTATATCATAATGCTTCCCTATATGGAGATTATTTTCCCCTTTTAGATCTTCTATAAGGGGAGTGTACAAATAATTGTCTTCAATTGTTTTTTTTTTTTGCTAACGTTACTATGACTATTAGCATTAGAGCAATCTTTCCTCTTTTTGTTCCCCACCCCACCCCACATTCTGTCATAATTACCAAATAATAGTTGTTTATAGTTTAATGCTATGTTGTTATACTTGGCCTTTGATTTGTCCACAGGACTGGTATCAAGCAACATTCGGTGCCCAGACGCAGTGGATCTCACCGCCATTTCCAATCTGAGTTCTTAAAACTCTGCGCGATACCCATGCTCCACTACGCAAAATAAGGTACGGGGGCCCACCTTCCATGGATTACACACCTGACCTTATAGCACTCTACCCAGTTCAGGGATGCTTGTGGAAAGCTCAAAGTAACTGCACTAACCAAGGATCTAATCACTACAGATGCATGAGGAACATGTGCACAAGGCAAACAAGGCATGCAAAAGCACAATATTACTCTGAACAATCTCCACCAAAATACATCAAACCCAGCTAACTTCTGGAAGGTTATCAACAATATATTCCAGCCTCCTAACCATCAACAACCAAGTAATATCACTAAGGGGATATTACTCTGACAAACCCCACTGACATTGCAAATGCATTCAATGATTACTTTGTGGGGTGTGCCACACGAACTTATTAGCGAAACGCAGCCCAAACACAAACCGAATCTCATCCTGGGAGTACCCCCTATAGTCCCACCCCTCCAACACTGCCCACAATTTTCAATTTGGCCCAGTATCTGAAGAGGAGATTATACAAGCGCTCCTCAAACTAAAACTAAGCACCAATGTGACCCGACTTACTACAATCTAGGTTCCTACACTTGGTGCCCCAGCCATTGCCAACCAATTGCGTCCATAGTCAACTCTATCCTGTCTGCAGGCCATATCCCTAAGACCTGGAAACGCCAGAGTTGTCCAATCTTCAAAAGTGGGGACAAAAACACTGTTCTCAACACAGGCCACCATCTCACTTCTCCCAATTCTATCCAAAGTCATGGAAAATGTGTCTACTCCCAACTAAGCGATTTCTATACCAAAACAATTTCCCTAGCCAATTCCAATCTGGCTTTCGCCCCAAACACTCCACTGTAACTACTCCCTGCTAAAGTTTGCAATGAAATCCAGTGGGAATGGAACGGGGACAACTCACGGTGCAGTATTCCTAGATCTTTTGCAAAGGCTTTTGACACATGTTGATCATGCCTATCCTGCTTAACAAACTCAAGAACTCTGAAATAGGGACATGCTTTAAACTGGTTTCAGTCCTACCTATCAGGAAGACCCAACATGTGTCCATCTCAGGCTCTAACTCCAACCCCCTGGATATCACCTGTGGTGTCCCGCAAGGCTCTGTTCTGGGGCCCCTACTCTCTCTCAGTGTTCATTAATTGATCTTCCCACAGCTTGTAAGGAGCCTCAATACACATGTATGCAGATGACACAATCCTATATGCACACAGCCATACCCTCTCTGACCTTCACACATACTTCAGTCATGACTTTTTGAGACTCGAAAATTGAGTTCTCAAAACAAACTGTTTTTAAACACTGACAAGACTGTAAACAATGGTATTTGGGACCAAGACTAAATTTGTAAAGCTTCCAGTGACTGAGCTCCTGATTAGAACCAACGCTAACACCACCCTAACACCTGTCACTATTTTAAATACCTGGGCTTATGGTTTGACTCCCACTTAACATTCGGGATGCACATTGATACCCTGACAAACCAAGACCTACGCCAAACTAGGGGTACTTTACAGGAACAAATCCTCCCCAAGTCGCCTGGTCAGAAAGCGTATCGCACACCAGACTAATGCCAATTATTGACTATGGAGACATATTATATGGCTCGGCACCTCAAACCCCCTTAGCAAACTTGACACCCTCTACAATTCATTTGTCGTTTTGTTCTCCAATGCAACCTACACACACATCCACTGCGAAATGCTCAAAGACCTAGATGGTCAACACTAAGTCTAGGCGCAAAGTTCACCTTCCCTGTCTTGCCTTTAAATTCTTCATGGGCAAGCTACCCAGCTATCTGAACAAGCTCCTCCACCCCAACCACATGCAGCACCCCATCACCTGAGATCAGACTCCAAAAGACTGTTCATGGTCCCAGGCTCAACAAAGTATCCGACGTTCCTCCTTCCCTACCGTGCACCCAAAACTGGAACAACCTACCAGAGACTCTCACATCCACCACCAGTTTAAGTTCTTTCAAATCTAAAGCTGTCTCACATTTTACCTGGTCTGTAACTGTTTCATACGCTCATAATGTATATTTTCTTTAACTGTGCATGCAATGTCCTTATATAAATGTATACCCTGTTCATTTATGTAACTGTATTTGTAACCATGTATTATTTGTTTTACTCTGTGCCCAGGACATACATGAAAACGAAGGTAACTCTCAATGTATTACTTCCTCGGTAAATATTTTATAAATAAATAAATAAACGCCAAGCAGTGTTTTTTTAACAACTCTATTGCCCATTACTTGTATTATTTTTTGGGATGATTCAAATTATTTTAACTAATTCACTAAGCGCTATACAACTTCTCATAGAGCATATACAAATCTACATTAACTATACTCACCATAGTGCTGTTGGCACATCCCTGAGTCCTATATTGACCTTACAACATTGATCTAAGAGTGCATGCTAATTGGGTTTCTTTTACTCCCCCTACTTGGTGGGGGGAGGACACGACGACGACGACCTTCTTCTGTTTGCTGAGATCTGTCCTTTTTTGTCAGACTGGCATTTTAGGGGTGTTCTATAGTGCGTGGCGCTTGCGCTGCCTGCGCGCTCTGGCGTTATAGTTGGCTGTGGTTAGTCAGCATTCCTATAATAGGACCGCTGCGCACGGCAGTGAGCATGGAGGCGGCCGACAGGGAACATGGGAAAATAAAGATTTTGCGCCGTAACCAGAGCCGCTAAAATGTAGGTATAATGTATGTTGTATAGTATGTTGTGTGTGTATATATATTTTTGTGTTTATTATTCTATATATCTATATATATATATTATGTGTTAATAAAATTATATTACACAACGTTTTTATTTATTACTAGCTGATATACCTGGTGTTGCCCGGGATGTAATTGTCCTGCTTCCCCCCTCGCTTTCCTTCCCCCGGTTCACAGCAATCCGTTCTCCCCCTGCACATGAATGTGACCCCCCTTCACAGCTTCCGCCGCCGCATACATACATACACACATACATATACATACATTTTAGCTGCGGTAACGGCGCAAAATCTTTATTTTCCCCATGTTCCCCTGTCGGCCGCCTCCATGCTCACTGCCGTGCGCACGCGGTCCTATTATAGGAATGCTGACTAACCACAGCCAACTATAACTGCCACGCGCGCGCACGGCGCAGCAAGCGCACGCACTATAGAACAGCCCTAAAATGCCAGTCTGACAAAAAAGGACAGATCTCAGCAAACAGAAGAAGGTCGTCGTCGTCGTCGTCCTCCCCCCACCAAGTAGGGGGAGTAAAGAAACCCAATTAGCATGCACTCTTAGATCAATTGTGTAAGGTCAATATAGGACTCAGGGATGTGCCAACAGCACTATGGTGAGTATAGTATAAATGTAGATTTGTATATGCTCTATGAGAAGTTGTATAGCGCTTAGTGAATTAGTTAAAATAATTTGAATCATCCAAAAAATAATACAAGTAAATGGGCAATAGAGTTGTTAAAAAAACACTGCTTGGCGTTTATTTATTTATTTATAAAATATTTTACCAGGAAGTAATACATTGAGAGTTACCTCTCGTTTTCATGTATGTCCTGGGCACAGAGTAAAACAAATAATACATGGTTACAAATACAGTTACATAAATGAACAGGGTATACATTATATACAAGACATTGCATGCTCAGTTAAAGAAATATTACATTATGAGCGTATGAAACAGTTACAGACCAGGTTAAATGTGAGACAGCTTTAGATTTGAAAGAACTTAAACTGGTGGTGGAGTGAGAGTCTCTGGTAGGTTGTTCCAGTTTTGGGGTGCACGGTAGGAGAAGGAGGAAACGTCCGGATACTTTGTTGAGCCTGGGACCATGAACAGTTCTTTGGAGTCTGATCTCAGGTGATGGTGCTGCATGTGTTGGGGTGAGGAGCTTGTTCAGATAGCTGGGTAGCTTGCCCATGAAGAATTTAAAGGCAAGACAGGGAAGGTGAACTTTGCGCCTAGACTTGTGTGTGACCAATCTAGGTCTTTGAGCATTTCGCAGTGGATGGTGTTGTAGTTGCATTGGAGAACAAACGACAAATTGAATTGTAGAGGGTGTCAAGTTTGCTAAGGTGGGTTTGAGGTGCCGAGCCATATAATATGTCTCCATAGTCAATAATGGCATTAGATCTGGTGTGCGATACGCTTTCTGACCAGGCGAACTTGGGAGGATTGTTCCTGTAAAGTACCCAGTTTGGCGTAGGTCTTGGTTGTCAGGGTATCAATGTGCATCCCGAATGTTAAGTGGGAGTCAAACCATAAGCCCAGGTATTTAAAATAGTGGACAGGGTGTTAGGGTGGTGTTAGCGTTGGTTCTAATCAGGAGCTCAGTCACTGGAAGCTTTACAAATTTAGTCTTGGTCCCAAATACCATTGTTACAGTCTTGTCAGTGTTTAAAAACGTTTGTTTGAGAAATCCAATTTTCGAGTCTCAAAAAGTCAGACTGAAGTATGTGTGAAGGTCAGAGAGGCTATGGCTGTGTGCATATAGGATTGTGTCATCTGCATACATGTGTATTGAGGCTTCCTACAAGCTGTGGGAAGATCATTAATGAACACTGAGAGAGTAGGGGCCCCAGAACAGAGCCTTGCGGGACACCACAGGTGTATCCAGGGGGTTGGAGTTAGAGCCTGAGATGGACACATGTTGGGATCTTCCTGATAGGTAGGACTGAAACCAGTTTAAAGCATGCTTCCCTATTTCAGAGTTCTTGAGTTTGTTAAGCAGGATAGCATGATCAACTGTGTCAAAAGCCTTTGCAAAATCTAGGAATACTGCACCAGTGAGTTGTCCCCGTTCCATTCCACACTGGATTTCATTGCAAACTTTTAGCAGGGTAGTTACAGTGGAGTGTTTGGGGCGAAAGCCAGATTGGAATTGGCTAGGGAAATTTGTTTTGGTATAGAAATCGCTTAGTTGGGAGTAGACACATTTTTCCATGACTTTGGATAGAATTGGGAGAAGTGAGATTGGCCTGTAGTTTGAGACAGTGTTTTTGTCCCCACTTTTGAAGATTGGGACAACTCTGGCAGTTTTCCAGGTCTTAGGGATATGGCCTGCAGACAGGATAGAGTTGACTATGGACGCAATTGGTTTGGCAATGGCTGGGGCACCAAGTCGTAGGAACCTAGATTGTAGTAAGTCGGGTCCACATTGGCTGCTTAGTTTTAGTTTGAGGAGCGCTTGTATAATCTCCTCTTCAGATACTGGGCCAAATTGAAAATTGTGGGCAGTGTTGGGAGGGGGTGGGACTATAGGGGTACTCCCAGGATGAGATTCAGGTTTGTGGTTTGGGCTGCGTTTCGCTAATAAGTTCGTGGCACACCCCACAAAGTAATCATTGAATGCATTTGCAATGTCAGTGGGGTTTGTCAGAGTAATATCCCCCTTAGTGATATTACTTGGTTGTTGATGGTTAGGAGGCTGGAATATATTGTTGATAACCTTCCAGAAGTTAGCTGGGTTTGATGTATTTTGGTGGAGATTGTCAGAGTAATATTGTGCTTTTGCATGCCTTGTTTGCCTTGTGCACATGTTCCTCATGCATCTGTAGTGATTGAGATCCTTGGTAGTGCCAGTTACTTTGTAGCTTTTCCACAAGGCATCCCTGAACTGGTAGAGTGCTATAAGGTCAGGTGTAATCCATGGAAGGTGGGCCCCCCGTACCCTTATTTTGCGTAGTGGAGCATGGGTATCGCAGAGTTTTAAGAACTCAGATTGGAAATGGCGGTGAGATCCACTGCGTCTGGGCCACCGAATGTTGCTTGATACCAGTCCTGTGGACAAATCCAAAGGCCAAGTATAACAACATTAGCATTAAACTATAAACAACTATTATTTGGTAATTATGCAGAATGGGGGGTGGGGAACAAAAAGAGGAAAGATTGCTCTTAATGCTAATAGTCATAGTAACGTTAGCAAAAAAAAAAACAATTTGAAGACAATTATTTGTAACTCCCCTTATAGAAGATCTAAAAGGGGAAATAATCTCCATATAGGGAAGCATTTTACTGATATAAAGAGTCTATCAAGTCTATCAATAAATGCTATATATATATATATTTGGACTCTATACCCTCACAGCAGAGAGGGGACATCTTAAAGATATTTGAAGCGTCCAATTGGCAGTAGAAGTCAGGGGGATCTAGGCCTAATGAACCACTTTTATGAGATAAGATAAAAGGTATGATTTTGTTCTCTTATAATTTAATTTTAGATTATCATCTTTGTATTTAATTTACTTATTTTAGTTACGAGATGTTATTATAGTTTCATCGTTCACCTTGTTATGTTTGATATGTCTGTAATCTAATGTCAGACTGTCTGTATTCTTTTATTTCTGTATAAATAAAATCCCTTGAAAATAAAAAAAATAACTTACACAGCAATAAAAAATAACGGAAAAAACAAATACATTAACATTCCGTTTAAAAAAAAATATATATATTTTTTACAATGGAATTATTTATTTATTTAAATGTGTGTGTGTGTGCGTGTGTGTCTGTTATATAATATATATAATTATATATATATATATATATATAATATATATATATATATAAAATAAAGATTTAAAAAATAACATAAAATAAATAAGGCACTGTATGATAATTAGTCTCCAATCAGGCGCTGCAATAGACACCTATGATCGGGTCCTGACTGGAGTGGGGACCTCCAGCTGCTCTGCGCATGCTCTTTCCTTTCCTGCTCAGGCCGCTGTAGAAGCTGCAGAGGTGAGTGCGCTGCAGCGGTCCAGGTATCCGATGGATATTTCAGCCATCCGTCCAGCCCCGGTCCTCTGAGGAATAGGGATAGCAGGGGCACCCATTATTACCTGGCGGCGGGGTTTATTTTAACCGTTGGTGGTCCATAACTGCCTGGATGGGGTTGATTAGGCCCACCGGGCTCTGTTGTAACGCTGCCCCTGTTGTAAAGGTTGAGAAAGCGGAGGTTCTCTTCAATCGGCTTCTTTTTGGTGTGTGGAAGATTGGTAGGGGGCAGAGAAGCTCGCGGTGGCCTAGTTTCGTATTTGATTACTGCAACCGGCCGAACGGTCTACATGTCCCGGCGTACCCCTGCGGCCTTCTCTGCCTGATCTTTGTGCTTTTTTAATCAGGGGTTAATTTGGATTTGTAGTCCCAATCCTGCTCCTTGTTTAGAAGGTGTCTGCCATGCGCTGAGAGTTCTGGGAATTGTAGTCTCTGTCCTGAAATGTCTGTAAATTGAATGTATAACCTCGGTTCATTTATTGTAGCCATGTATTGCCATAACTCTGCCCAGGACATACTTGAAGGTATGTTCTGACTACGAGAAGTAACGCCTCAAGGTATTTCCTGGTAAAAACATTTAACATGTGGACAAGGCCCTGTAGAAAGTGTTGAATTGGAAATTGAGCTGCTCAACAGCCATGGGACATAAAGCATGCTTTGCCTTTGTACTGCCTTGGAATCCCACTTGAGGGCATTCTGGTTAATGTAGTTCTGCTGCAACATGGTTGATATATAATAGTAATTACATTTGCAGGTGACCTTTTAAGGCTGATGACCGCACTGAGCGCGAGGTGCTTGCCGCTTTTAGTTACATAAATGTATATGGCCAAGTCCCCTGCGCGGGCACGCACGCTCACTCAAGCTTGGCACTTGAGTAAACAAAATATGTTCACTTTCCAGCGTGCTCAACTTTCCCGCAACGCCCCCCCCGCGCGCGGTTGCTGAATAGCAAGGACACCCGGCGCTCATGCTTAGAGTGCTGGTGACGTCACTGCTCTTAAGCATGAGCGCGGTCAGCGCATCGCAGCCTAAGGCCTCGGACATGGTAGCATTGACAGTGCTCAGCAGCGCTGATGCTCATGCTCTCCTGGAGTTTTTTTTTTGTCCCTGCATGAGCGTCAGCGTGCGCGCTTGGGAGGCGGGGCTAGCACGTCACGGACTGCCATTGGCTTTTGGCAGTCACGTGACTGGCCCTCAGCGGGAAAACTTAAATTTCCCTGTCGGCTGTAGGAAGCGTGCGGAAGCGCTGTCTAAAGCCGTGCTGATAGGGATAATGTTTACCCTCAGCACGGCTCAGCGCACCTCAGCACGGTCTTTTTGACCATGGCCGTGGCCTAAGGTTGAGTCTCCGCTGGCGCTGAGCGCGCTCCTACTTAGTGCACGAGCGCCGGGTGTCTTGCAACTTGTGGGGGGAGGTGGAGGAGAGGGCGCAATTGCGGGCTATCCGAGCAAGCGGGAAAGTTTAAATGTATTTCCAAAAGCGCCGAGCGTGTGTGCATGCGCCGGAACTTGCGCATATACACATACATATATACACAAGTAACCGTGCCAAGTGCCGCGAGCTCAGCGCCAGCGGGGACTCTGCCTAAAGCTTCAGCTCTGTTATGATGCCTCTGAGCATCATGGTGTGGGTGCTATAGTTATGAAGCTTCTACTTGTGCCATGTGGCCTGGTCAAGGTGCTCCGCATGTTCCTTGTGGATTGGTGGAATGTCAGTTTGTGAACAACATAGAGGCCTCAAGGATTCTGAATCTTGCAGACACAGAAAGGGCCTGGAACGGGACGGCTTTCTGACGCCCATGTTCTTCAACGGATGTAGCTTTCAGAATCCTTTGTTTTTATGCCAAGATGAGGCAGAGGTTGGAACACATGGCACTGGGCATGTGTATGCCCCATGTCGCATTTCTGCTGCCCATCTCTGCCGGGGAAATTGGTGTTAAAGTATTCCGGTGACCTTTTTGTTGTGGCCCGCAGAATTCTTAGGCTTTTAGACGTGGAGCAAGGAGGATTGCACTCAATTTGGCACCTAGCAGTGGATTTTACTCTTTCTCTACCCCTCAGATGTTGATGCCCTAGAAGGACCGCATTGCTATCTATGAACTCCTCTTCAAAGAGGGTGTCATGGTTGCAAAGAAGAACGTCCATATGTCAAGCACCCGAAGCTGACCGACAATAATGTGCCCAACCTCCATGTCTTGAAAGCCATGCAGGTAGTACCCCCTCCCCCCCCCCTTCCCTGTGTGCGATTCCTTCTCCCCCCCCCCCCTTTTGGTTCGCCTGCCTTCCCCCCATGTGATCTCTTTTTTGCTCCCTGCCCTCTCCCCGCGCATGTAATGGGGGGGGATAAGGAATCGCCAACCAGGGAAGGGGGGGGGAGAGGAATCGCACCAGGGAAGGGGGGGGAGAAGGAAATCGCACCACAGGATGAGGTGGCAGAAGACATCGCACACAGTAAGGGAGTGGGGGAGACTAATCACACATACGATGGGGGAAGGAAATCCGCACACACATGAATGGGGGAGACGGATCGGCAGACCCTTTCCTTTTTTTTTCCTATTTTACCTCCTCCCCCGCTTTCCTATTTTTTTTTTCTCCTCCTTCTGCCTCTCCTCCCACCCTTTCCGTTTGTGTCTCCCTTCCTTAACATGCTCACCCCCCCGATTTCCTTTCTTTTAGAAAGAATCAACGTCACACAGGGAA
>WSYH01016166.1:0-13460 GCA_036426205.1 Ascaphus truei
TGGGACTATACTAACTGTCAGCAAGGACAGGGGGGAAAAATGGGAAAGCCCATTACCTGGGAGGACTGGAGAGGCTGCAGTAGCAGCTCACTTATTACGTGCCCAGAGGCAAGAAATGCAACATTGTTGCATATCACACAGGCACAGTATGTGTGTGCAGACTCTATGCAGCTGAAAATAAGAACTGACAGGCAGAAGCTGAAAAGGAGAGAGGGGGGTGAATCAGAAATACAGTTCTTGTTCCATGACAGGCTTCTTATTGATGAGGTCAGTAGTACTTTATTTATTTTAATATGCTAGTTAATGTGTTTAATAATGGGCAAATAATCTATTATCCCTATCTGGATAATAGTTATTTTGCACATTATTGTACTGTAGGTGTTGGGGGGGGGGGGAGGGATATATGTACAGTATTGAATGTAAAGGTTTATTTATTTTACATTCAGGGTTGGTTCCTTGGTTCTGCGTGAGACCTCTGGAGACCACCTGAGGTATACTCGGGTATCTCACGAGTACCAGGCTGCGTGGTCCACGGGTGACACCTGCGGGGAAGAACCGGTGGCCCCACATCTGTGGGGGCACCGCGGACCCGTAGTCTGCGGGGAAGATCTGGTGGGCCCACATCCATGGGGGCACCGCGGACCCGTAGTGAGCACCCGTGAGTCCCCAGACCCCTGTTAGAACCACCCGAGGCCCCTCAGACACCTGTGGGTCTGACCCGGGGCTCCCAGACATCTGCGGGCCTACCGTGGGGACTCAATTGTGGCCCACGGTGACCTGCGGAAACCACCTGGGGGCCATGGTGCTTGGCGGGACCCACCAACAGGCCTCCAGAACCTGTATGAAACAAGTTGCTGGTACCCTGTAGGTCTGTCAGGTGACCCGCCAGGCCCGCCGGGGACTCGCGTGGGGCTGGGGTATGAGCCCTGGATGTAAAAGAATAAATCATGTATTTATGGGGGAGCATAGGGGGTGGGTTATGTATTTAATAAATAGAATGATGTTTATTGTGGGGCTGTGTATTGTTTTAATTGTGGATAGTGGGGGTGGGGTGAGGGGGTATTAGCCCCAAGGGTATGTGGGTAGGCCTCCCTTGTGGGTAGTGGGTGAGGGTGGTTAGGCCTTCCGGGGTGGGGGGTTAGTGGGGGAGGGTATTTAGGCCTCCCGAGTGGTGGGTGAGGCTGGGTTAACCCCTTAATGACTGTAGCGGTTAATAACCACTATGGTGATTAAGGGGTTAGAGGACATTACATTGGATGTTTTTATTCTTGTTTCTGTTTTGCAGCAGCGGAGGGGGCATCGGCAGGATGAAGATGAGGATGGCCTTCATCGTGGCAGCCGGACATGGGTGAGTGCTATATGTATTTAATGTATTTATTGTTCTTTATGTATTTTAAATGGACAAATGCACTATTATCCCTTTGTGGATAATAGTAATTTTGCCCATTACTGTATTATGTCTTAACCCCTTCATTGCCTTAGCGGCTCTCCGCTATAGTAATGAAGCAGCATTAATGTATTGTAATAATATTGTGTGGGAGCAGGGGGTCTCCTGAGCTGAACCGATCTACACATGAAATAAAATGTATTTTAAATGATTTATTTATATCCATTTATTTATTTATTTTTGTAAGATTTATTTCTGTTATTTTTGTGTCGCTGCGTGTTGTGAGTTTTTTTATGTGGGTAGCGTTTTGGTGGGGGGGGACGGCGGTATAGCCCCAACGGTGGTTTGTTTAGGCTTGCAGGGGGGGTTAGCGGATGTAGGGTTACCCCTTCATGACCGTAGCGGTATTATACTGCTACGGTCGGAAGGGGTTAATGCACCCGCAACCCCCCGCAAGTCCAAAAACTCCACCAGGGCCAAATACCCCCTTCACCCACCCACGCTACCCACAATAAAGCGGTCACGTGTGGTGTTAACCCCTTTGTGGCGTGTGTGTGGTTAGGCGGCTACGCTATGGTATGAGGAGCAGCATTTCTGTATTTATAAATTGTGAATGAGCGGGGGTCCCCTGAGCATTAACTTTCTCTGGCTCAGGGAAACCCCCTCCATGACTAACAATATTATTAACAATCCAGACAATGCTGCTTCGTTCATCACATAGACCGCCTCGGTAAGGACAGAGTGTTTACTTTTATCTATTAGTTTTACATTTATACTGTAACATGTGCATAGTGGTCCTCCGGAGCAGAAACTTTTTTTTTTAAGGTTCCGGGGANNNCCCCCTGCTTCCCGAGATACAGGCCCCTTTAGGGGGTGCCGGTATCCCTCTGCTTGGTTTACATGCCGCGGTCACGTGATCGGGACCTTTAAATGCAGAGGGATACCGGCACCTCATAAAGGGGGCTGTATCTCGGGAAGCAGGGGGTCCCCGGACCTGAAACCAACGCGGTTCAGCTCCGGAGACCCCCTGCACATCTACACTATGAATAAAAATGTATTTTAAATAATTTTTAATGTGCCGATGTTTGCGCAGAGAGAGCAGCGGTTCTCTCTCTGCTGCAAACACATCTCGCCAGGGGACGGACTATAGTATCATTGATGTGCATATACAGTACTGTATGTGTATGTTAGGAGTTATAGGGGTTGTTGTTATACAGTAATAAACTGTATATATACAGTATATACTGCATTACAATTCATGAATTTCTCGGCTTCAAAGACAACAGCTCGCAAACGCCCCCATGCGTTTTTACACGGCATTGCAGTATTGCAGCCAGCGGGAATAAAATGCTTAAATCACGGGCGCGATATAACGCTATATACCCCGGTAGAAAACGATACAAAACCGCACATCACCGGGATATTCCGAAATTCGCGGAGCTAGCCAAGTAAGAATAAAGTTGGTCGGTAGTGTATGTATTTAATGTATTTATCGTTCTTTATGTATTTAAAATGGACAAATGCACTATTATCCATTTGTGGATAATAGTAATTTTGCCCATTACTGTATTGTATGTTTTAGGGGGGGTGTATTTATTGTAAAGTATTTGTGTTGTTGTATTTTTTTTGGGGGGGGGGGGCACAGAATTGGTACTGCAGGCCTGCGGTGAACACCCGAGGGCCCCCGCCGACCTCTAGTATCATTGCTGTGCATCCCAAAAATTAGATATATGTAATGGGGGTATAGGGGTTGTTGGGGGCACAGGGGGTGTATGTTGTGAATTGCGATATTTATTGGGGGCAATTGTCCCATTCATTGCCTTAGCGGCTCTCCGCTATGGTAACGTAGCTGCATTAATGTATTTTAATAATATTGTGCGGTAGCAGGGGGTCCCCTGAGCTGAACCGCATTGATTTGTGGCTCAGGGAACCGCTGCTTCCCGAGTTACAGGCCTCGGTTTGGGGCATCGGTTCCAGTGTCGCCGCCATCTTTAAAGCATCCAGGACGCGACGTGGGCTCTATAAAGATGGCGGCGACACTGGCACCCGATGCCAGTTACCGGGGCCTGTAACTCAGGAAATAGGTGGTCCCTGAGCCAAAAATCAATGTGGTTCAGCTCAGGGGACCCCCTGCTCCCGCGCAATATTATTAAAAATACATTAATGCTGCTTAATTACCATAGCGGATACGCTAAGTTAAGGAATGATTGTTTATTTATGTGTGTGTTTTACTCATAGTGTAGATGTGCAGAGGGTCTCCGGAGCTGGACCGCTTTGGTTTTAGGTCCAGGGACCCCCTGCTTCCCGAGATACAAGCCCTTTAGGGGGTGCCGGTATCCCTCTGCTTTGTTTACATTCCGTGGTCACGTGATCGGGACCTTTACATACAGAGGGATACCGGCACTTCATAAAGGGGCCTGTATCTCGGGAAGCAGGGAGTCCCCGGACCTGAAACCAATGCGGTTCAGCTCCGGAGACCCCCTGCACATGTACACTATGAGTAAAAGTTGTTTTGATATCTTTTTATTTTGCCGATGTTTGCGCAGAGAGAGTGGCTGATCTCTCTCTGCTGCAAACACATATCGGCAGAAACGGCCTATCGCCAGGCTATCGGGAGCCAGGCTTTTTTATCACCGGCTCATCGGTGTTTTGCTTTCGCAGATATTCGGCAGGGATTCGGCATGGATTCGGCCCTTACTGAATACTGCGAGGGCAAATCGCCAAAATCATGCCGATAGGGAACACTTGGCGATTGCACTTTTTCGGCGCTTAGTGCATGAGGCCCATAGATACATAGAAGATAAGGTTGAAAAAAAACTTCAGTCCATTAAGTTCAACCTATGCTAAATTTAGACAACAGATATTTTATCATATATCTATACTTATTGATCCAGAGGAAGGCAAACAAAACCAAAGAGTCACATCATCCACTGATATCTCATAAGGGGAAAAATTGTCTCCAAGAATTGGCAATCGGATTAATCCCTGGATCAACATCCTTCCCATGTATACTTATTTGGTATATCCCTGTATACCTTTCCTTTCTAAAAAGATGTCCAAACTTTTTTTGAACAAATCTAATGTATCTGCCATCACAGTCTCCATGGGTAATGAATTCCACATTTTAACTGCCCTTACTATAAAGAACCCTTTCCTTTGTTGGTGGTGAAATCTCCTTTCCTCCAACCTTAAGGGATGCCCCCGAGTCCTTTGTAATGCCCTTGGGATGAATAGTTATTTTGAAAGCTCCTTGTATTATTCCCGAATATATTTGTATATAGTTATCATATCCCCTCTTAGACGCCTCTTTTCTAATGAAAATAAATCTAATTTAGCTAGCCTCTCCTCATAAGTTAGATTGTCCATCCCCTTTATTAATTTGGTGCTCTTCTCTGCAATCTCTCTAGTTCCATAATGTCTTATTTTAGGATTGGTACCCACAATTGTACTCCATATTCAAGGTGTGGTCTTACTAATGCTTTATAAAGGGGCATAATTATGTTTACTTCCCTTCCATTCATTGCCCGTTTGATGCAAGATAAGATCATGTTTGCCTTTGCAGCTACTGCATGACTTTGGGCACTATTGATAAGCCTGCTGTCTAAAAGCACTCCTAAATCCTTCTCCATCAAGGATTCCCCCAATGTATCCCCATTTAATTTGTAATATGCCTTTTTATTCTTGCATCCCAAATGCATAACCTTACATTTATCTGTATTAAACCTCATCTGACATTTAAAACCAGAGACATAACATAAAACACAGACAAATATCTGACATTTACCTGCCCACGTTTCCAGTCTCTCCAAGTCCTTCTGAAGAGAAATTACATCCTGCTCTGATTCTATTGCCTTACACAATTTAGTATCATCAGCAAAGATGGAGACTTTGCTCTCGATGCCAACCTCAAGGTCATTAATAAACAAGTTAAAAAGCAGGGGTCCCAGTACCGATCCCTGAGGTACTCCACTCACGACTTTAGCCCAACCTGAAAAAGTTCCATTTATGACAGCCCTCTGTTGTCTGTCCTTTAACCAGTTTTCAATCCAGATGCATATATTATTACTAAGTCCAATTTTCTTTATTTTGTACACCAACCTCGTGTGAAACCGTATCAAAAGCCTTTGCAAAATCTAAGTAGACCACATCAACTGCATTACCCTGGTCTAAATTCCTACTTACCTCCTCAAAGAACCAAATAAGGTTAGTTTGGCATGATCTATCCTTCATAAATCCACGCTGACTATTACTAATAATTTTGTTTTCCATTAGGTATTCCTGAATATTATCCCGTATTAAACCTTCAAGTAGTTTCCCCACTATTGAAGTCAGGCTTACAGGTCTATAATTCCCCAGTTGTGATCTAGCTCCCTTTTTAAATATAGGCACCGCATCTCCTTTACGCCAATCTTGTGGTACTGAGCCTGTGGAAATTGAGTCCTTGAATATTTAATATAATGGTTTGGCTATTACTGAGCTTAACTCCTTGAGAACGCTTGGATGTATGCCATCGGGGCTAGGTATTGTATTGTATGTCTATATTTATATAGCGCCATTAATGTACATAGCGCTTCACAGTAATAATAGATGTGGTAATCAAATAAATAACAGATAATATAAATAACAGATCATGTGAATAAGTGCTTCAGACATAAAAGTAGCATTAAGGAAGAGGAGTCCCTGCTCCGAGGAGCTTACAGTCTAATTGGTAGGTAGGGAGAACATACAGAGACAGTAGGATGGAGTTCTGGTAAGTGCGTCTGCAGGGGGCCAAGCTTTATGTATCATGTGTTCAGAATATTCACAGTGCTATTCATATGCTTCTTTAAGCAAGTGTGTCTTAAGGTGGGTCTTAAAGGTGGATAGAGAGAGTGCTAGTCAGGTACTGAGGGGAAGGGCATTCCAGAGGTGTGGGGCAGTCAGTGAAAAAGGTTTAAGGTGGGAGAGGGCTTTAGATACAAAGGGGGTAGAAAGAAGACATCCTTGAGCAGAACGCAAGAGTCTGGATGGTGCATAACGAGAAATTAGGGCTGAGATGTAAGGAGGGGCAGAAGAGTGTAAAGCTTTAAAAGTGAGGAGAAGAATGGAGTGTGAGATGCGGGATTTGATCGGAAGCCAGGAGAGGGATTTAATGAGGGGAGATCCTGAGACAGATCTAGGAAAGAGTAGAGTGATTCTGGCAGCATCGTTTAGGATAGATTGTAGGGGAGACAGGTGAAAGGCAGGAATGCCGGACAGCAGGAGGTTACAGTAATCAAGACGGGAGAGAATGAGGGCCTGAGTCAGAGTTTTAGCAGCAACAGAGGAAAGGGTGTATCTTTGTTATATTGCGGAGGAGAAAGCGACAAGTTTTAGAAATGTTTTGACTGTGAGGGGCGAATGTGAGAGAGGAGTCGAGGGTAACCCCTAGGCAGTGTGCTTGGGCCACTGGGTGAATGATCGTGAATTATCGTAGTTCCAACAGTAATGTGGAAGGAGGTAGTAGGGCCAGGTTTGGGAGGAGTGTATGAGGAGCTCCGTTTTAGCCATGTTGAGTTTAAGGCGGCGGAGTGAGCAGTGCGGAAGCCATATTGTAGAGGGTCTAGGAGAGAATAGGTGTTGAGAAAATGGAGCAAGCGAGAGAATACAAGACGTTCAAGGAGTTTAGAGGCAAAAGGCAGGAGGGAGACAGGTCGATAGTTAGAAAAACAGGTAGGATCAAGCTTGCTGTTTTTGAGTAATGGTTTGACTGTTGCATGTTTGAAGGAGGATGGAAAGGTTCCAGAGCAGAGGGAGGAGTTAAAAATGTGTGTGAGCGTAGGGATTATAGTAGGAGCAAGAGGTTTTAGGAGATGGGAGGGAATGGGGTCAAGAGGGCAAGTGGTAGAGGGAGAAGAGGCGATCAACAGCGACACATCCTCCTCTGAGACAGTGGAAAAATAGTCAAGGAATGCATGAGGAGAGTTAGGAAGAGGTGTAGGATGGGAGGAAGAAACAGAGGGGATGTTCTGCCGTATGGATTCCACCTTTCCTTTAAATAGTCAGCAAAGTCCTGAGCGGAGATGGAGGAAGGAGAGGCAGCTGAGGGTGGTTTGAGTAGAGTATCAAAGACAGAGAACAGTCGGCGTGGGTTAGACTTGTGCATGTTGATTAGTGAAGAAAAGTAGGCTTGTTTAACTTGCGAGAGGGCAGAGTTGAAACAGGATAGCATATATTTGTAGTGAAGGAAGTCTGCGAGAGTATGAGATTTCCTCCAGAGGCATTCAGAGGAATGAGTGGAGGAACGCAGCATGCGCGCGTGGGAATTTAGCCAGGGTCTAGGGTTAGAAGGGCGAGGGCGGCAGAGAGAAAGCGGGGCATGTAGATCAAGAGAGGAGGACAAGGCAGAGTTGTAGTTCCTGACCAGGTTGTCAGGGTCTGTAGCAGAGCTGAGAGAGGAGAGGGAGGAGCGTAAAGTGGACCCAAAGTCAGGTAAGTGAATAGAGTGCAGGTTTCTGCAGAACCAGGGGGTAGATGGAGGTGGAGAAGGGGAGAAGTGAGATAGAGAGAATGATATGAGGTGATGGTCAGAGAGAGGAAAAGGGGAAATGGAGAAATCAGAGAGAGAGAAGTTTTTAGTGAAAACCAGGTCTAAGTAGTGGCCATCCTTGTGGGTGCTGGCTGCATTCCACTGTTGAAGGCCAAAAGAAGAGGTTAGAGAAAGAAAGCGGGAAGCCCAAGGGAGAGAGGGGTCATCAATGTGGCAATTGAAGTCCCCAAGGAGAAGAACAGGGGAGACTAAGGAGAGTAAGAAAGAGAGCCAGGATTCAAAGTGAGAGAGAAAGGCAGAAGGGGGATTAGTAGAGGTAGGTGGGCGATAGATGACCGCCACATGGGCAGGGAGAGGAGAGAAAATCTGGACAGTGTGAGCCTCAAAGGAGGAAAAAGCAAGAGATGGAGGAATAGGAAGGGTTCGGTAACGGCAGAGAGAGGAGAGCAGGAGCCCCACGCCTCCACCCCTGCCATCATTGCACAGAGTGTGGGAGAAGGAAAGGCCACCATAGGAGAGGGCAGCTTCCAGAGCAGAGTCAGACTGAGTGAACCAGGTCTCAGTTATAGCAAATAGGATCAGAGAGTGAGAGAGAAAAAAGTCATGTACAGAGAGGAACTTGTTAGAAAGGGAGCGAGCATTCCAAAGGGCACAGGAGAAAGGGAGAGAGGAGGGAGGGTGGCAGGGGATGGGTATGAGGTTGGAGGGGTTGACACCAGAGGAAGTAGAGTTTGCAATTGGCAGGCGAGGGCGAGCGCATGTAGGAATAGTGCAGGGACCAGGATTGGGAGAGATATCCCCAGAAGCAAGGAGGAGAAGCATGGATAGAAAGAGAATATGTGAGGATGATTTGTAGGGATGTTTTTTAGTGCAGGGGATATAGCTGTGTGGTGTCAGAGGACGCAGGTAAGGAAGGAGTTCATGTGAACAGAGAAGTGATGAAGGAAGGAGAGATGGAGATATATGAATAGAGTTAGAGACATACTGAGGCTGGTAAAAAGAAGTGCAGAATTTGAGAAGAAGTGAAGTCACAGCAAATATAAATGGTAAAGGCAGCATCACAGCAGTAATGATTCAGTCTGGTATAGATGATATCCTCCTTTCCAGCGTAGTTCAAATGCAGGAATCAGGTGCCTTATTTACTTTAATTTTTTCAAGTCGCTTATGAACTTCTTCCTCAGTTAACCAATTGTTCATTAATATGAAGGTTGTGGCTTCCTCCTGCGGCACTACTATTGAACTTGATTCTTCGCTGGTAAACACAGAGGCAAAGAATTTGTTTAATACCTCTGCTTTTTCCTTATCTCCATTAATCTGCCTGCCCATCTCATACTGAAAGGGTCCTATATTTTCTTTTCTCATTTTTTTGTTATTAAGGTACTTAAAGAACTTTTTAGGGTTGACCTTACTTTCTATTGCAATCCTTTTTTCATTATCCATTTTTGCCAATTTGATTGCCTTTTTGAAATTTTTGTTACATTCCTGTGGACGGACATTCACAGAGGTACGCAATTAGGAGGCTTTATAATGTGAAATTATAATAAGGCTTTATTGTGCCTTTTCCTTTTTATCAGGAAAACATCCAAACAAGGGGGGGGGGGGGAACAAAGCTTCCGTTCACTTGGGAGTATTTCTAGTGAAACACTATGCAATAATTCACATCTCCCTTAGTAAAGCAGTTCTCGCAGCCCGAAAACAAATAGCATGAAATAAGCAGATATAAGCAGTCTCTTAAGAATAAAAGTCTTATCTGATTCTTGGAGGGAAAATCTCACTTCCTAGTTCAGCTTCAGGTGTAGTAGTTTTCCCTGTGTCTTGAAAATCAGCTCTGCTGTGCAGAGCTCAAGACCGGTCAGCTCCAAAGATGGGTGTTCTTTTAGTCAGTCTCTCCTGTGAGACTCAAAAACACTGCTCTGTCTCCAAAGGTCAGCTCACACATGAGCAAAGGAGAGTTCTCACTTCCTGTCTCAAAGGCAGGCTTTTTGTAAACAATCTAATCAGGCAGGTGGTGTTTAGTAATTAACTACCACACTGCTAGATTAAAGGAACATTACTGAACAGGGATAAGTCCCCTGTTACAATTCCTTATAATTCTGATACGATTTCTCCGTCCCTTCTGACTTAAATAATCTAAATGTCTTCCTCTTCTTTTCCATTTCCTCACCTACCTGTTTATTTAGCCACATTGGTTTTGACTTATTTCTTTTATAATATGTGTGTTTTACTCATAGTGTAGATGTGCAGAGGGTCCCCGGAGCTGAACCGCTTTGGTTTTAGGTCCGGGGACCCCCTGCTTCCCGAGATACAGGCCCCTTTATGGGGTGCCGGTATCCCTCTGCTTTGTTTACATTCCGCGGTCACGTGATCGGGACCTTTAAATGCAATGGGATACCGGCACCTCATAAAGGGGCCTGTATCTCGGGAAGCAGGGGGTACCCGGACCTGAAACCAATAAGGTTCAGCTCCGGAGACCCCCTGCACATGTACACTATGAGTAAAAGTTGTTTTGATATCTTTTTATTTTGCCGATGTTTGCGCAGAGAGAGCGGCAGATCTCTCTCTGCTGCAAACACATATCGGCAGGAACGGTCTATCGCCAGGCTATCGGGAGCCAGGCTCTTTTATCACTGGCTCATCTGTGTTTTGTTTCGCAATGATTCGGCAGGGATTCGGCCCTTACTGAATACTGCGAGGGCAAATCGCCCAAATCATGCCGATAGGGAGCACTTGGCGATTGCATTTATTCGGCGCTTAGTGCATGAGGCCCTTTGTCACTGGTGTCTTCTTCAACCACGACCACATATCGTGGCCATGAATTGTTAAAGAATTAGTAACTCTCTGTAATTCATCTCCTGAGTCTACATAGGCACGTAACCAGCATCCATGTCACACATTATTTACATTTATAAAATGTCTAGGCATTAACTGTTGTCTGTGGTAATAATAGAAAAGTATAATTAGCCGATAGGGTCTAATCAGTAACCAATTGGTTGGGCGTTGTGTGTTTGAATATATACTGAAGTTGTCAAAATTAATCAATTTCTCAAGTGTGGAAGAATGAACTCTATCCCCAAATCTTCTCCATTTTGGTAAATGTGAAATAAGAAACACCTTGTCTAAATTTCTGTAAATTTATTTTCTTATCTCCAAACATATTTCTTGTCTTGTTTTTAAAATTTGACATCTGATTCAATCTTGTTTCTCCTACACACGCCCTATGCTGTTCTTAAAAAAGCATTTTGGGTCATTATGCTTATGTTCCCAAAAAGGAAACTCCACTGGTTTGTTCCTTCTCCTGACCACGGCCCCCATCACTGGGCTTAGAAGGAAAGCTAACGTGGTTGTCTAACTCGTGTATGTCTCTTTTATTGTAGTATGTCTTTTTTATTGTGGTATGTCTTTTATTGTAGTAGAAAGTATGGTTTGTTCAATAAAATGAGTTATATTCGGTTAGATTAGAAATGCAGGTCTAATGACCATATTTAGTTCACTGTAAAGCTAATTCACAGTGCTGCAGAAGTGACTCAACTCTAATGAGTGGAACTAGAATCTTACCCAGAAAGGGGAAGCAGAATCACAGCGTATTGAAGAAGGTTTGTGGTCAGGCTGGGAAGTAGTGAAGAACAAAAAAAAGAACATGACAACAAAAGCAAGAGATGCTACTCTCCCACAAGTAAGTATAAATCTGACATCAAGTGGTCCTCTACAAAAAGGAGAGAAGGAATATGGAGGATATACATATTGTGGTGTTGTGCATCACTGTGTGCTAGCAAACAAAAGGCTATACGATCATGTCAATATACTGTGCAGTATGATATTGCAGCACGATAAGTAATCATTCCCCATTGCCTAAACATGTACTTCAAACACAACAAAAGGAATTGCACAATAGTTTATATATTCTATTTCAAATATAATTGGCCAGGCAAAAGATACAAAACTAAAATGTTCATTATATTCTCCAGGAATACACCACAAAATACAGTACAAATTGCAGCTTTATGGGCTGAACGAGAGGCTCAGTTATAACGTAATTGTGATTAAAGTGGGTAAACCTGGTTTACATCCCAGTGCCAGCTCCTTGTGACCTCAGGCACAAAATGTAGATTGAAAGCTCTACCAGGCAGGAACTACTGTAATTGTGCATGTAACATTCTATGTACAGCACTACATCCACTGTTGGTGCTATATACGGGGGGAAAGGGTGTGTGTTTCGAGCATGCGCATTTTAAGTGAAACTTCTTTGTCTTTTGTCACTGTTTTGTCACTGAAATTGTATATCTGACGGTGATGTTTTAATTAAAAATCAAAACACAATTTCAGTTACAAAACGTAAAGAAGTGTGACTTAGAAAGCGCATGCTCAGCACATAACCCCTGTTTCAGCTATTTGCCCTTCTATATTTATACTAACTGTGAATTCCTTGTGTGTGTGTCTCTCTGTGTGTGTGTGTCTCTGTTTGTGTCTGTGTGTGTGCCTGTGTGTGTGTGTGTCACCCTATGCTGCAGCTGTGGAGTCCTCTGCGCGTGTGCCCTGAGCGCTGGAAGCATCTGCAAATGCGCATGTAACCCATGCTCCCCCACCCTAAGGGAGATGTACTGCGGTTACCTGGTGTTGGTGCTACCTGTTAGGCTCACAGGAGACTCTGAGCATCCGCCGGTGGTAGAGGGGTTAAGCAGGACAGGCTTTTGGTGCTTAGTACCTTCTCTTCTGGGTGCAGCGCCTTCATTCCCACAGGGCCTATCATGGATAATTGCAGTCCCCCGTGGAAAACACTCTCGCTCCCTCCCTGAAGAACTGCAGTCTCAGGCGGGAGTATAAAACAGAACGGGGGTCTTTATTCCTTCATATCAGTATACAGCAACACACCCATTAGAGCATATATCTTCCTCAGCAAGAGAGACTCACTCCCACTGGACCCTACATAACCCAGCCGAAGATCACCTCGCAAGCTTGCTTCTCTCTTTGTCCCTGGACTCAACCCCCAGGGCTTAAGGCCCTATATGTCTATCCCTGACTCCCACACTCCCTGGTGAAATGTGGGGTATTTTCTCCCACTCCCCTGAGGGAGGGGAAGGAAAGGGGAACCCAGGGGATGGTCCTAGGTTTGAGCCCCTGATTGGGCAATACCCAGGCCCTAGGCCCAATCCCCCTGTCACTCAAGGGAGTTGTTTACTGCAGCAGCAAGGAGCATGGATTTAACCCTAACACTGCCTGCGCTAGTTCCTGGGCTTACGTGTTAGGTAGAGGAATTAGAAGCCCTCGGGGTATCTGGCTACACGCGCCATGCGCGCAGAGCGCTGGGGGCCTTTGTGCATGCGCACCATGCGTCCCAAGCACTGGAGGCCTCTGCACATGCATGCCATGCACAGGATTCGTCTGCGGATGCGTGTCATGCGTGGAAGGCTTCTGCAAAATGCAACCGAGCGCGGGAGGCCTCTACGCATGTGTGCCCAGCTGCCAGCACTGACGTTGCCGATGGCCTCTTCTGCCAGCAGTGACGTCACCTCTGGGAGTGCACTTCCGTCACCAACAGGGCAATTTACTCCGAGGGAAATTTTCATA
>WSYH01016167.1:0-13459 GCA_036426205.1 Ascaphus truei
GGTTTTTGTCACTTTTTTACCCACCGAAACATTAATAAGGTGGTGAATTACGACATCTTCATCGAATTCTGAGCAAATGCAGCAACCACTCACAATGATTACCAGTCCTAGGTGAAACATGTTCGTGAGGGGTTTACTGGCTTTGCATCTCCAATGCCTTGCTAAAAGCTGTGTATAAAGCAGCATGCATTGGCTAAGGGTTGCTCATGTATGTGAGTGAGATAAAAGGTGGGCACTGTGTGGCTCATTTGGATGTCATTTCCAGAATCCCTTGCTGCAGTGGAAGTGCTGTGTGCTGGGTGATAATGGTGAAAGACAGGGTTTGAGACCTATCTAGACATGACAAGATATGAAATATTTTTTTTTACAAGATATATTACAGTGCTCTATAACATATAGTATATCTATTATATGATATAAAATCACTCCAGAGCCGTTATTGTTATGAGTGTAATAAAGGTCATTGTAAGTTAACTAAGAAAGTTCCAAGGCACCATCATTATACAACCCCTAGCATGCCCAGCGTGCATGGTCCAGCACCCTGATAACGTAGCAGAGACTGAGCACTGCCATGTAAACCCTAGCGGGCCTTAGGAGGGTTAAACTTATGTCTTTGGAAGTAAAGCCGCAGTTGGTGAAGGTCTAATAGACACTAGCACCTCTGTGACGGTGAAGGTCAAGCCCACTTGGTTAACCTGTACCCAATGTGTTAGGGTCTTAGAGTGTCAGCTCTGGGACCCAGATGTCGAGAATGTAATACTGCCAACTGATACTATATCTGACCTACATAGAAGATTTCTGTGACCTTTTTGCCTTTCCGGGGATGAGCTGGGATCGGGATCGAGAGATTTCTAGGCTGTAAGTGTTCAGGGGGTTTTGGCGGAGGAAAAGTTTTGCAGAAGTATCTCTGTAGCGGCGCCGGTTGGCTCTGGTGGGATTATTTGCATACCAAGAGTTGTATCCGGAGATTGAGTGATACCTCGGACACAGTAAGAGCTTACTCTGCAACCTCGACCTGAAAACGACTCACAGCAAGAGTGTCCTGCATCTTCAGACAAGGTAAATGGTTATGAATGGATTAAAATACTTGTATATGCAGGTATCCACAGAGATGTCTTAGGTAAAGCAGGGGCTCCCCCAGATATGCAGAGTGGACCCACATTCATGCCTAGGTATCCTGAGCCATGAATAGGGGTCAGGAGAGTGCTCACGCTAAGGTTATGAAGCTGAGCATGATTGCAGGGTTTTTAAAAAGTTTTAAAGTATATTTCTCATGTGTGCCAGGAGGCTAGGGATGTTTAGGGGATATGTACAACTCATATACAATTCCGACACCAGAATAAAGAACTCTAACTTTTTCAGCCGCAGAAAGGAACCAATCTTTATTAAACGGAATAGTTTAATACTGTACGTAGACTGATGCATGTTTGAGGCTGAGAGCTGCTTCAAGTCTATGAACTTAGGAGGCAAGCAGAGACTGGGCTAGAGGGCTATGGTGGGAGTTGGTCTTTCCAGAGGCCATACTGAAAGGGCTCAGAGATGCCTAGGTGTTAGGCCGAGATAGGGCGGCCGCCATTATTCTGGAGCACCTCTATATCCTGGGCCTGACACAAGGGCAAAATCACACCTTGCCCAAGATACGAATCTTGGGAGCCCGCCCATGTGGCCGTGGGGGCGGCAATGGGGAGAGAGAGGAGGCTATTTCACTGCCCTGGAAAAGAACGTGTGGGAAAACCTTTCTGATTGTTCCGATTGGTTGCTAGGAAAGTTGCTAAGGTGTTTTTGATTGGGCTGCAGGGTTGTTTGCTAAGGATATGACGATAGATAGGGTTTTAAACTCTGACACAGCTCAGATGTCAGTTTTCCAAGTTTTCGACGATTCTAAGAAAAATCCAAGGCGCACAAAAAACAGCGAGATATAATAGATGTCACGGACTTTTTGTGTAGTACATACCGGTCATTGGAAAGTGATCTACAAAAGGTTGATCTGAAGGAAATTTGCGTTCCGGAATGGATTTATTCGTTGGCCCCATACCCCAGTAAGTGTGTTAATTGATTGTGATAACATTGGGTGTTGTCTGAAATGAGAAAATAAATGACCATTTATTTTACATCATTGTTTTGCTCAAGCAAATGATCCCAGTTATAAAAAGGGTTGTAGATGAAACCTGATCTCCGTGGACCAATCCAATGACTGTCCTGTGAATTCACTGAATTTAGCCTACGCATGTAAAAAATTTAATAGGGTCTCAAACAACAACAATCGTATGTATCCAGGAGAGCTAGTAGAGAACCCATTTCATTGCCATATTCGTTTTACACCCGTAGAAGGTTTACGAGAGTGGGGTTGGAAAAAAAAATTTAAAAATGGGGCCTCCAACGAAATGGTAAAGAGGCAAAAGAAGAGGTGGCTCGTCCAGGATATTCATGGGTTGAGGTAACTTTGAAAAAATTGGATTTCAGTGTTTTTTCCAGTTTTTGGATAAGGTAGATCACATTTTTAAACAAAAAAGTTCTATCAAAATTGTGCATTTGAGAGATGGGAGAGAGGATGTTGAAATAATAGTTTTATCAGAGGTACTAACGCATGTATATGCATCTTAAATCCCCCAAAAATGCGGGGCCCTCTAAATTGGGCCTTGGTTTGTACAGATGAGGTTCCACGTTATGATAGGATAGAACCCTCTTGGCTGCTTTTGTGCTCAGCAATATGGCTCCAAATGGGTATTTTACTAAGCCGCGAGAAACATACAGCGTAATCATGTGGAAGATGGACTTTGTCTATAGCTTATTGGGAGTATTTAAAGATGGCTTCATTTAAGTAGATTTCATTGATAGAGAACAATGATCAGACACTCTACATCACTGCCACTGGTGTACCCTCCTTGCAAAACTAAAATACCAGTTAGAAGTTTAGCTATCCAGGACCCCGATTACAATGATATAGTGCTTTATGTGTTGCCCTTATGTTTATAAAATTCTGCATTCGATGTTATTTTGTAAAGTGATGTATACAATGTTAGCGTCAATATTAATAAAAGAGTCTTCACGGTGTACATCAAAAAATAAATAAACAGCCTTACGCATTCTTGGACATGATTGGGTTTTGAATGAATGGATTAACGTTATAAGGAGTTATAAATTAGATGGGTAAGACCACGGAAGATGCAGCATTCCTTACACAGCACAAACACTTGATCCCAGCAGAGACTTGGAAGTGCACAGGCCTGATTCTAGGATGAATATCCCTGGCTTGGATGGAAGTTATGGTGTGAGTTTGTTTCATAAGTTGAGTAAATGCTTTGCAAAGGATAGCTCTAGTTACATCATTCTGGTTACGTTTTGGCAATGGTAGTTTGCTAAAGCTTAAGCTGCAGATCAGTCTTTTTTTTTTTTAATTTATTTTTTTACTTCAATAGTTTTATGTGTGCATCTCTAATTACCTAAAGACTGTATCGCTGCAGGTCAATTGTTCTCCAGTTCTGATCGGAGAAATTTGGTGACATAATAGTGAAGGGATCCGTGTTTTCTTATGCTTCGCTCTATGGGGAGTCTGATCATATATCATGAGCACTCCTGAAATGACATGTAAGAGGGGAGGGCAGTTGTGACAAAGGGGGGTGCCAGGGCTTGGCGGACATGAAGGGGCAGTGCCTTAGCCAATGTGTGTTGTAAATAGAATACAGAAAATTGGTCTTTCAAAGTTGTTTTTTAAAAAACAGAAATGCATTAAAAAGGACCTTTCTTACTACAGAAGCATGATTATTAAAAAAAACACACATGCAGGATATTGGATGAACATGCAGCTTTAATAGAAACCAAATGCTTTGGCAAATGTGCTAGCCAAGGTTAATGGGGGGCTTGTCGTACCTTAAAACCAGGTTGAGTGTTCATAATTACTACACACATTCAGGAGTTTGGTGATCACCAGGATTGCCTTTGTAGAATAACATCTGAAGTGCCATCTGTTAAAGTAGTAGTGCATGCCATCAGTTAGGTCATCTTTTAGATGAGTGGCCAAGTATGCAGTGCTTGAAAGGCATTCAGAACCATGCTATTCAACCACCAGTAAATAGTGCTGCTATAACAACTAAAGAAAATTCAGGTGGATTGTGTGGCTAGGTGCAGCAGGCATCAAAGTGGGGGAAAGATGGATTTTTTGGGGGGAGGCGTGGGACGTTGCAGAGCCGCACGTTTCCCGAGGGCAGGTACTCGCAGCCATGAGAGTGGGGTCGACGACTACGCTGAGATTATTCTCGGATAGAGCACACGTCACCGTCTCCGTTGGTTTGTTCTCTTATTCTATGCGAAATAATTTCTTCAAAGGGAAGTACAGAACGCGCGACGTGGCCTAGAGAGGACAATCACTGCTTCGTAACAGGGCATTGAGGCCTTAAATATAGATGCCTGAGTTTTGGCTCTCGGGTTTCCAAGCTTTGAGGAGGGTCTGTGGATAGATGTCAGCTCACAATCTGTTCAATCCATGGCAACACGAGGGTCAGATAGACCCTGGCCGAGCCATCATTTATGACAAAACCCTAAGTGACATTGCGACAACAATCGCCGAAGACAAGGTAAGGAAACGTTCCTTGCAAAGGCCTCCAAACGATCCACCTACTCGTACTAATGCAGTTGGGGTGGGGGAAGAGCTGGCGGGGCCTCTTGGCCAAAACCGCCACGCCTGCTCCGAAAAATACGTTGCAAACCCCAGTTTATTGCGCATCCATGGTCAGTGTGTACAGGAGGGTGGGCGGATTGATTTCAGAAGGATAATACGGCCCCCTGTTTTATTGTGTGCTACTTAAAAGACTACCTGTCAGCACCGCAAAATGACCCTTTGAAAAAAGACATATGCAAGTGAGCAAAGCGTAAATCTTCAGCACAGTGAGTTCTGTGAGCAGCAAAGTTTGGTAAGTATGGTCAAATGGTGTCAATAGCAGGATGCAGTGTGTACCTTTATATGGTTTTAAACGAAGCTAGGACTATCTACAACATATGAGCGTCACATATGGCCAACTTATAAAAAGGGCAAGTTTAACATAGGATTAAGGGCTTGGAAACAAGATTTTTGCAGGAAATTAGGTTATGACTATAAGGACTGCTTTTATGAGGAAAGAGAAGTGTCAAGCACTTTTGGCGATGCGAGGGAGAAGTTGTCAAGAAGGGGGGCCGACAGAGCCGCCACCCACGGCTCACAGTGTCGACCTGAGATGAGGAGTAGCCAAAGTGGGTCACAGGGGGAGAAACAAGGACTGGACAGTCGCTGAGCCAGCCGCAGGGCCTTTGGGGTAGATACCCTTAATTTCATGGTTTTTTGCGAGCAGGAAGTCCCATTTTGCCAGGAGAAATGCCAAATTCTCACTAAGGATGATGGGGTATTTGAGTTAGCGTAAAAAACAGGGGGGCATCATACTTAAAATGGTGTCTGGGAGGGACATGGGCGTTAAGAGGGCAGTCCCTGCTGTCCAATGTATTATCATAAGCATATTAACTAAAGAGCCACCACTTTGTGGCCTACCACGGCACCAGACTCGAATCAGGGTTGGTAGACGAAATCCTATAACGGAAGGAGGAAATAGAGGTTTTTAAACGTCCTGTGGTTTTGTAATCATTACGACTTATTTAACGTTGGTCCAATTACACACAAAAAATGTGCGATTGGAGGGCCTCCTTGTTCAATTTCATTGTTTCTCCTCATGACCAACAGGGGGTGTTTGTATAAATTTGAAAGGAGCCAGTCTTTGAAACGGGAGGTTGTACAAATAGGGCGTCATGTATAGGGGTTGGTATTGTAGTGAATGTGGCAATGAGGTTTTTTGTATAATGTGTGAGAGGATTAGAGGAGATGTGAAAATGGCAGCGCAACGCCAGCACAAAAATAACAGATAATGCCTTTTACATATAGATTAACGGTTAATTTTGATATATCTTTCAGTAATAGATAATTGAGCCCAACAAACATCAATGAGTCAAGGGAAACGAATGTGTTTGTCCTTGAGGTTGCATTAGTGAGGGAGGTCTTGTGGACTGTCAATGGATATTAAACCGTGTTCGATATACAAAATTCGTATTCAGGACTCTTCACAAACATACTGATCAACTCCCCTATTTTTGAGGAGTAATACCTCATAATTGGTCGCCTGAATAAAAGAGATTTTTTTGTTCTGCTTTCTTGGATAGAAAAATAAAAAAAAAGAAAGGTTGCTTTATCTCAGACAAGAAAAAGTGAATGGGATTTCCCACGAATGGTAGTGCGCGGACTAGACGTGCAAAGAATTTCTAGATCGCGAGATGTTCTATATGGTAACTGGTGTTGGAAGGATTCGTGGTGGTGTTTTGGCATACACCACAAGGTATGAGTAAAATTAAGTGAGGTCTAACATAGGCATTGACTTTGGGATGAATATTTTGCTAATTGTATATATTCTTTGTTTTTTATATTGGGGTTATTTGTTAGCGGACATTGCGTTCAAGAAGTGGAGGTGGGGCTTAATTATATAGGGCGAGGGAGTAATTTTAAAATAAATCCCAATATCTTAAGAAGCAAAGAAAAGAACAACGTTGAAATAGATATGTATGGCCTCACGGGGTAATAGCCACTATTTTTTTGTTTTAATTTTGAGAAATATTTATGGATGTAGTGAATTTCTGGGTCGTTCGATTTTGAACTGCTTGTAAAGTGTAATAGTGTGGCAAATCCCTATAGAGAAAACTGAGAGGAAAATAAACAATACAGTAGTAATGTAGGTGTCATTAGCATGGGAGTCAAAACTCCACAGATCCCTTTTTCATACACTTTAAAGCCAGTATTTCACTCCCAGACGTTTACATTTTGCAAGGTCAACAGTGTCATGAGTGGTCACTATCATAAAGCTTCATATGCCTGGCTCTATGGAACCCTAGGCTGTGGTAATAATTACCGAGAGAAGCTATAGGGTTTCGTCCTCAGGAACAGCAGGGAAAAACAAGTATTATAGGCGAGCATGATGAGTAATATGAAATAGATGTCGAGCTGCAGGCCAAATAGTATGTGAAATAGGGAGTGCTTCTTGTGGGGCCTATTGGCATTGCGAGGGCGGGAGAGGGTCTTGAAAATACCAGAGAACGACGTCAATACCGGAGCACGTCGGGCAGGTATGTATGCATTTGTCAAACCAGCGAGGGTGCGTTGCTACATGAAAAAAAAGAATCAAATTTCCTCCCATGGACTTGACAAACCTGCTAACATACCAGGGGTGCTGAGTCTTGCACTGGGGCCATTATGTTTTAAAGCCAGCTGACAAATTCCGCTATCATGGTCTTAACGTAGGTGGGCACGTCCCAGGGGCCAGATTTCCGAAAGCTGCTATATCTGGATTGTGAAAGGAGGGAACTTGCATAGTATGACATTTGTCAAGCCCTGGTGACCGAAAAATGCTAGCCTGAAACCAATAGTAGATCAATTAGACAGCGCCAGCACCGACAAACCTGGATAACCATTACCTCTACCACCGCGGGAGATAGATGGGCAGAGAGAGATTCCATGAACTTGCAGCGAACCACTACACGACAATATAATGATGGACAAAACCACCACCTCCTATTAGCCAACAGCTCGTACAGCCAGCCAGGAGCAGGCAAAAGTTTAAAAAAAAACGGTCGGAGATGCAAATGGAAGACCGCACACAGCCCATGTGCCTGCGTTTGCACTCTGCGGCCACCCAAACCGCAACTGACCCCATTATGCAATAGTCAAGTTGACTGTGTTCCACTGGCATTAGACTAAGGAAAGGGTCGACTAACTCCCCAAATTTTACGAGTATTAAAGAAACGCCGTCACTACCCGAACACAACCTGCGCAGGCTCACCTCCGAACCCCTTAGGAAATGAAGAGGGGCACTAAATAATGACAAAGATCCTCCACTGGACAGCACACAAGGTTTTGCAAAATTAAGGGGCCAACTAAAGGCGGAGGGGAAACACGGTCTATCAATCGAAGCCTCCATCGCCGTCATTGCTGGTGCTCATGACAAGCCCCATCACCATCACTACTCGTAGCCCTAGGGGGATTTACAAGATGCAGCTCTCAGTTGGCGTCTAGTGTGGATGTCGAAGTGCAAAGATTCTTAAAGAAGATGCTATTAGCATAAATGACAAGGGACCGGCTTTCCTAGGTATAAGATATTTTTAAATTATCGCTGAATAATTTTGATAAAGGTGACACTGAGTGAATAAAATGAGGGACCATCCGTCAGAACCTCAAAGTTCTCACAAGGTAAAGCATTCTTTACTATAACCAGAAAAACAAATGACAAACAATCAAGCACTGTTTTCTGTCTTTTGGCATAATTCTTTAAAACATTTCGATATCGACTGTTTGGCAGCTAAAGATTCTGTAAATAGAGTTTCAATAGACTTTGTAGTTTTGAGTAATCAGATTGAAGGCAGCGCGGTTTGTTACTATTGGAGATCGTTCGTTGGTAGACAAGGCTACACACAACGCCTACTATAGGTGCTGAAACGAATTAAGCTAAGGAGATAGAAGCATTGTGTAAAACGGGAACTTTGTGGTGCCTGTAACTTAGTGAGCGTAAGAATAAGGAAAACAGCTGGATAACTTAATAAAGGTTCAGGTCTAAGTCTGTGGCACATGATGAAAGGGGGGTCCGCACAGGATCTCGGTAAAATGCTTGGAAATTAAACACAACAGACAGGACGGTAGGAGGGAACGTGAGAAGCTGCCGACCACCAGCAGGTGAATAGCAATAGGCGCGATTCGAGGGAACCCAGAGATTTTAGGAGGAACAGTGGTATGATAGGTCCTGGTAGCCGGAATAATGACAGATTGTAAAACGGAACCTCATTGGCTATTTGTCGCTAGAAGCGAAAAGCCTGGGGGATGCGCCACAGTGTGAGTGCCTTGATAGTTGGAAGGAAGGGCACGTGCGCTGCATGGCCGGGAGACGCCAGACACATCAGATACCATGAAGGAGGGTTGGGGCGGGGGCACAACCTTAATAGTCTCAAGGTGTATTCCAAGTAAGTTGGTGACTGAGTCCGTAAGGTGTATGGTTAATAATTTTTTATTCACTTCAGTACATGTTTACAAGAATGGAGTTCTTCACTTTGAATATTTAGGCTTGTTGTGGAGGACATAGTCCACATTAGGATAAGAAGTGACGCAGTTTGGGTTGTCCATCTACCATCAGGAAAAGGCATCTAGAATCACCTTCATCTGGTGACCCCTGAGATATTCGAGCACCACTTTCACTTTTGGATATCTATCTACAATTTCTGGAACAAGTTGGATCTTTGGAGCTGCAGTTCAATTGACGAAGCGATTGGTAATGTATTTTAAAGTTTGTGTGGATTATAGTGGTGGGCGAAGAACTTTGCACTTTATTTTTCCACTGGCAGATGTTGGATATGCCTTTTTGAATGAAGAAATATTAGTAGACTCACAGAGGAGAAGTACCCAAGACGGCCTCTCATGCATATATATTCTGGCAATAATATAGTTTTAAACGTTTGTTAGTAATTCAGTATATGTCATTTTTCCTTTCTTATTTATGCCTGTGGTACCCTTCCCCCAACCTGAGTAAAACGTTTTCCACGTGAAAGCATTGCGTGTACAGACCATTTCTACGAATACCACCCTCACTGCCCAACAAAGAATACAAGACAGTTGTGCCCCACGCTTGTGAAACTTCCATAAGGAAGAACAGGGCGATGGCCTTAGAGTCAACAAAGGACAGCACAAACTCTTTCCCTTAAAGACGTCCTTACGCTCAAAGAGACCACTCTTATTAGGGCAAAATAGACCGAATTCATAAAGGTCCACACAGCACATGACCCTAGTGGAGTAAAACTGCAAGCTCCATAATGGTATCTCCATTCCACAATTTGAACAAGACTACTGGTGGCCCCAACTTCCTTACCTGCGGAACCTACAAGGCCACCCGAGAACCGCCAACTCGCCTAACCACTCAAACACATACCACTAAACAAATTACCTGCTTTCACCCCAATCACCTGAAAACGCCTACATCTTAACACCCTCACAGAGCTTGACCCCCCTTCAACCAGCAATCCCTATGTTCCTGGACCCTATGCCCACCAGATACCACCGTATTCGGGCGTGGCAACCATCTACCTGGACAAAAGGCAGTTTGTGTGTCTAGAAAATAATGCTACTCGCTCACCCTAGACTGGTCAACCACAGATGCTCTCTACCATAAAGGCCTGATCAACAGTGCCATGCCACAAGCCAGAACGTTCAATGTATTCCTTCGGATGGTGTCGGCCCAGCTCTAAGACATCCAAATGGCAGGCCCGTTGACCAGTGTTGCCTTGTGCCCGTAGACATTAGACTGGGTTGCTAGGCCGCCTGCTGCCCGATGATAGGTAAGCGGGGGGGCCTTTGCCCACCCTCCTTTCAACATAATACCTTATATAAGGATCAACACCACCTGGACCACCGCTGGACCCGATGCCACCACCCTAACACTACCCCTTGAATTGAGGCCGCTTTTTGCTTCCCCATTAACCCAGAGGACGATCCACAGGAGTGTTTCAAAGCGAGCTGCAGTTCCCCCAACCACCACATGTACACAAGGAGCACTAAATTCGAGACATCTCACCTAGGATACTACTCCTCAGTCGGGACGCGCATCGGAGCAGGGCAGAGAGGGAGAGGTGGCTGATATGTCCATCCACCTCATATCCTCACGTCAGGAACTTATTCAGTTTGCCCCGTGATTTGGAATATGATGGCCTAATTCCAGCCATGCTCAGTATCCACTGCATCAGTCAAGAAGGGGCCCTCTTAGCTCCATGTTTACCTCGCCACAAGCTCTGCAGCCAGTTGAACAGGACTAAGGTCTGAAAGCCTTTACACATGCGTGCGAGACTGCTTGTTACCTGTGTTGGCTTGTCGTACAAAGACGGCAAAGAACGAGATTAGACGCAGACAACACAGGGTAACTCGGACGGGGTTATAGACCCGCCAACTAGGAGCTCCACTACAACACCTCACTTGCCTGATAAGTCTACAACCCACACTAACCCAAGTGACTTATTGAAGGAGAGGGGTCCTCTATGTGTCAGTTGCCAACCCTCCACTTAATCGCTCCAGGCTCTCTATATTATGATGAGTTTATACCCATTAACCTAGCCATTTATTTACAAGCCGCCACCATTACCAGGATGTGTTGTTGTTTACGAATAGTTTGCCCCATCATGCTTTCTCCGAGAAGAAATACTTCCGCAGAACATGGCAAACGTATCCGAGAGATCTGATTTTGAGTCGTATTCCAGCAAATCGAAGAATGAGATGTAATTGGCTACTTAATAAGTCATGCATGAGTTAAAAATGTAGGGTTGGAAAAACCACATCCTTTCTGCAGACCGCCATTTCAAAGGGAAACCAAACAAACTGGAGTTTACTGTAAGTCATCTGGTCATATGAAGGAATTTATACAGTCACGTAGGTTGTGTGTGCTGGCAAACATTAAGCAGTGTTCAAGACAACGGTTTCTCTCTCTCTCCAATTCGTCCTTGTAATAAATATACTTCTGCTACGTACACAACTGAGCATCTGTTATTTGAAAAATAAAGATAGAGAGTTGAAGACGAGAACAAAACAATTTACTGGCATTTAGGTGGTATATTTATATTAGATGTATGGACCATTTTACGCTCGCTAAAATTCCAATTGGAAAATTTCGTTCATAAAGACACGATCAGCCATTCGGTGGGTTGGTATAGAATAAGACCCTAATGTCTTGCTAAACATATGACGGGATGTACCTTTATTTACATGCTCAAGAAATACATATAAAACAGTCTTGTCATAATTTATTCTTTTTTTTGGGTGTTAACACACTGAGGCTTCAGTAGACGTCCCGAATACTCTCGTGACGTCACCGGATGCCCCTACTAACAGAAACGCTGGATTCCAAATACACTATGAGATTGCTGAAACTGAACCGGAAGGGGCATGAAGGGTGAGCCAGAACAAACAGAACTTTGCAGTATGAGAGTCGTTTCATGATGGATGGCAGTATCAAAATTAATGATATTTTAGCCAGGGATAGGGAAGGAGAATCAACCAGACCTTAGTCAGTTGGGTTTGTTGTTTAATTACCAGGCAGCGCTGAAAAGGGTACGATGGCTTCCCGTTGATTGCTACATCTAAGCCGGGACCAGAGCTCGTCTCTCGTGTTTCTCTTCTGAGGGCCCCGCCGTTCCCATTCTAGCCAAGTAGTTGGCGTTGGGCGAAGAATGAATATAAGCCCTTCTGTTGGTGAATACTAAGTCGTCCTCAAGCGAGGTCTTTGATAGTTATGGGGTGGCTCCAAGCGGGTGCGATCGAGTGTTGGGGGGGTTGAGGCGGGGTAAGGGGCGCAATAAGATAAAGGAGTAGGCAACTAGAGAGGAGACCGAAAAAGTAGAGCAAAGCCGCATCACACTAATGAAGGCCGGAGAGTGTGCAAAGCTACACAGCCGGTATTGCGGATAATATATTGAACCTTTGTTGTACTTTGATGCACATTAAGGAATTTGGTTGGGAGTGTTTGTCGGGGGGCACATACACATACGCAGTAGGGGGGCTATCATTAGTCATGCCGAAGAGGTAACCCAATAAATTGCCTGTTTATATTTGATTTGGGTGAGTAAACGATAATTGAAGGTGTTGTAAATGGGGAACATCATATCTTTGCAAGCTTTCGAAACAGTGTATTTCAGTGAATACGTCTATGTTATATCTGTGAGCCAAAGAACGGCGCTTATCCGTGGGCCTCCGTCGTGTTGGTACCGGGATAGTGAGAACACGGTGCTTATAGGGTAGGTAAATGATGGGCAGTGACGTAACAGCGTCACGTACTGTTCCTTTAAACAGGCTATGCCTGGTTTATTCAGTCCCAGGCACTGAGACTGCCACAGTGCATACAACAGAAAACAGATCAAAACCAAAGCTGCTCACCTGAGCGATAACTTAACTTAGATGCTGGGTTTGCATTCGCGTTTTGCGGCTTCATTGATCTATCTAGTTGCTGGGTTGCATGCGCCTGTTTCTGGTTTGCATTCGCCTGTTAGCCTGGTTTTCATTCGCGTCTTCTTTCTGGGTCAGCGACATTGGCGTACCAGCGCAACCCACCACGTCTTCCATCGTGTTTCAGAGATGAAAAAAAACTTTTTTTTTTTTTCAAAGTTTTCAACACCGCCGCAACCCCCTAGTGCTCTACCCCGCTTCTCACACCATATGTGACAAACGGCTTTACTCCGGGGCTCCGTCGTTTGTCCGGGACTGTTTAGAACACGGTCTTTTAGGGTAGTGTTAAATGTAGAGGGCGTCACGTACTGTCTTTAACACAGGCTATGCCTGGTTTATTCAGATCACCCAGGACACTGAGACTAAAGCCAACAATGCATACAACAGACAAAACAGATCAAAACAAAAGATGCTCACTGGGAGCGA
>WSYH01016168.1:0-13457 GCA_036426205.1 Ascaphus truei
ACAATTTTCTCTCCCATATATACATACACACACACACACTCTCTCACTCTACACAGACGGGGGGTGGGGTCGGAGCAGAGGAAAGCCGCGACCAGCACCAACCAACCCGACTCCCCCCCCTCCTCCCGCGCAGGCAGCGGGAGCGCCAGGGACAGCGGTGGGGAGAAGAAACCCCCCGCTACCACCTCCATGCAGGCAGCGGGAGCACCGGGCACGTGGAGGGATCAGAGGTAAGCGGGGACCGGAGGGACATCCCCGCTCCCATCTCCTTCCCCGCGGGCTGTCCTGCGCTGACAGGGGGAAGCGGGGAGCGGAGGGACATGCCCGCTCCCATCTCCTGCCCCGCGGCCTGTCACGCGCTGACAGGGGGAAGCGGGGAGCGGAGGGACATGCCCGCTCCCATCTCCTGCCCCGCGGCCTGTCACGCGGTGACAGGGGGAAGCGGGGACCGGAGGGACATCCCCGCTCCCATCTCCTGCCCCGCGGGCTGTCCCGCGGTGACAGGGGGAAGCGGGGAGCGGAGGGACATGCCCGCTCCCATCTCCTGTCCCGCGGGATGAATTTGCATTAAAGCGGCGGCCATTTTTTTCCCCGCGACCCCGTTAGTAACGCGGTGGTCTCGGGGTGGACCCCGAGACCCGCGTTATAACGGGGTTTAGCTGTATATAGAGAATCCGAGGGAGTAGGTTCATCTTGATACAATATATCCTGCCAAACCAAGAAAAACTGTATGATGACCACTGCCCGATATCTCCTTTCAGCGTTTGTAATAATCTAGGGTAATTCGCTCGGTACAGCTTCCTATAGCTATTAGTGATGTGTACTCCTAGATACTTAATAGCTGAGGATTGCCAGTTAAAATTGAAATGTATAGATATCAGCTTTTCCATTTTTCTGGGCAAGTTCACATTTAGGGCTTCTGATTTAGTTTGGTTTATTTTAAACCCTGATATTCTGTTAAATGTACCTAGCCAACTAAATAGATTAGGTAGGGAGGTGAGAGGTCTCGCTTAGCATCAGCATGACGTCATCCGCATACAGCGCTATTTTATGCGTTTGGTCGTTAATTAGGATGCCAGATAGCAATACTTGTATTCTTATTTTATAACTTACATTTTTATTACATTTCTGAACAATGTATACATGACATTCCATTAAATCCATTCTGGTAACATATGATGGTAACTGCACACTGCACACACTCACTGCACACACACTGCTCATTGCTCACACTGCCACACTGCACACACAACGTTCATTGCTCACACTCACACCATGCAACCACAAGGCTCACCCACACTGCCACACATGCACACACACGGCTCCAGCACAACTGCCCACACACTGCACACCACTATGCACACACACTGCAACTCACTGTGCATCACACACTGCACACACCTGCACACACTGACACACTGCAACACACACGTGCTCCATTTGCTAACTACACACGAGCAACACACACTGACAACTGCAATCACACAACACGCCCCCACTACACTGCCTTACGGCACACTGACACACACTGCCTCAATGCTCACACTACCACACATGCACATCACACTGCTCATTGACTCACAATGCACACACTGAAACACACTGCACAAACCTGCACACACACTGCTCATTGTACCCTGCACAACATGACACACTGCCACATGCAACACACATGCTACTGCCTCACCGGCACACAATGACACACTGACACACCACTTGCACACACACTTGCCCACTGCACACACTGACACATGACACACCAATGCCTCCATTGCTCACAAATGCCAACACACACGCACACACCACCGACACTCACAGACACTCACAGACACTCCAACACTTACCCACACTTACACACACACACTCAGACACTTACACACACTACACCCACTTAGAACTCACAGACACCCTCACCACAAGCTCACACACTCACACCCACTACACACACTTTCTCTCCCATATATACATAACCACAACACACTCTCCTCACTCCTCAACACAGACGGGGGTGGGGTCGAGCAGAGGAAAGCCGCACCAGCACCACCACCGCTCCCCCCCCTCCTCCCCGAGGCAGCGGGAGCGCCAGGACACGGTGGGGAGAAGAAACCCCCCGCTACCAACCTCCATGCAGGCAGCGGGAGCAACCGGGCACGTGGAGGGATCAGAGTAAGCGGGGACCGAGGGACATCCCCGCTCCCATCTCCTTCCCCGCGGGCTGTCCTGCGCTGACAGGGAAGCGGGGAGCGGAGGGACATGCCCGCTCCCCATCCCTGCCCCGCGCCTGTCACGCGCTGACAGGGGGAAACGGGGAGGCGAGGACATGCCCGCTCCCATCTCCTGCCCCGCGGCCTGTCACGCTGTGACAGGGGGAGCGGGGACCGGAGGGACATCCCCGCTCCCACTCCTGCCCCGCGGGCCTGTCCGCGTGACAGGGGGAAGCGGGGGCGGAGGGACATGCCCGCTCCCCATCCTCTGTCCCCGGGATGGAATTTGCATTAAAGCGGCGGCCATTTTTTTCCCCCGCGACCCGTTAGTAACGCGGTGTGTTCGGGGTGGACCCCGAACCCGCGTATAACGGGGTTTGCTGTATATAGAGAATCCGAGGGAGTAGGTTCATCTTGATAAATATATCCTGCAAACCAAGAAAAACTGTTCTATGACCACTGCCCGATATCTCCTTTTCCAGCGTTTGTAATAATCTAGGGTATTCGCTCGGTACAGCTTCCTATACTATTAGTGATGTGTACTCCTAGATCCTTAATAGCTGAGGATTGCCAGTTAAAATTGAAATGTATAGATATCAGCTTTTCCTTTTTCTGGGCAAGTTCACATTAGGGCTTCTGATTTATTTTTTGGTTTTTATTTAAACCCTGATATTCTGTTAAATTGTACCTAGCCAACTAAATAGATTAGGTAGGGAGGTGAGAGGTCTCGCTTAGCATCAGCAGACGTCATCCCATACGCGCTATTTTATGCGTTTGGTCGTTAATTAGGATGCCAGATATGCAATACTTGTATTCTGTGTTACATTCAAAAAATGTTTTACACTATATATATATATATATATATATATATATATATATAATATATATATATATTATATAGTTTCTCCCCAAATGAACCTGCTAACAAGCACATAAGAAGATTAGAAGGACTAAGAAGAGATGAAAGCTTTGGTCCAACACTTAAATATAAATGAGCGATTTACTAATTCTTCATACCTAACACCCTACTAACAGGGCTTCACTATATATATTTTCATATGCACCTATGGACTTTATAAGAGACGAATCCATTTGAGGCTTCCCTGTTACGGACAAGCGTCTTCACTGCATATACAATAGGGGCACGTAATGGTTAAGGGTAATGGCATGAGAATATCTGACACCACTAAGATGGCTAGTGAGTAACACATTTGCCCGAGTGTGAGAGCAGTGAGCACCCCTTTACATTGGGCGTCAGTGGGCAGGCGAGTCCGTGCTACTAATTGGGAAAGCGCGATTTTCCGCTCGTGGTGCTCTGCTCGGGCGAATGGAAGCTGAGCTCTTTAAACAGAGCGGAAAAAAGGAAGGCGACACGTCGTCGCCGTGGACACAAACCTCCCAGGCTTTTGGTCTCATTTTATCACCCTGCTCAACAAGCCGCTCTGCTCTGATAATTGGAATAACTTTTCCTTAACCCCCGGCTGCTTCTCAATGTGTTGCAAGGCCTTCCAGCAGCAGATGAGAATCTGCAGAACATATAACCGAAGAGGACCCTTTTTATATTGAGGCTGGAGATAAACTGTACGTTTCTTTATTGCGTGTGTGTGCGTGTGTGTGCGTGCGTGAGTGCGTGCGCATGATTAATCACTTAGGTCACTGGCAACGTCACCGTCTTTAAGGAAGGTGAACCAAATTTTGGGTACCACTGTCAGCCCTCCTCTTGACTTTCTTACTAGTATAACTTAGATTGTAAGCTCTTCGGGGCAGGGACTCTTTTTCCTATAGTTACTTTTATGTCTGAAGCTCTTATTCCCATTCTGTGTTATCTTATTATGTCCCGTGTGTTACTGGCGTGACGCGCTATGTACCTGGCTGGCGCTATATAGTGTTATACAGTGGAAATGAGTGAGGTTTATTGGTGCCTTCTCACATAGGACCAAACTGAACTTACAGTGTGATAGTGAAAAGCAACGAGGACATTAAAGCCTCTTCTCAACCCAGCAAACCAGACACAGGTAACTATTTGTTAATAGTTTTCGAAAGCTTAACCTGAGAATGTTTGTAATATTGTAACCTGCAGCTTGAACTCTGTTTTACCGCCTTTATTGCTATCTTTTCCTTACCCTTTTCAAATTGCCCTTGAAATAAATGGTTACCTTTTGGAATGGAGTTTACCCGATCCAGAATCCCCGTGGCTTTCAAAAATATTTTATGAAATATGTGTGTGGTGTATTAACCCTATCAGTGTCATTAGTTCTCTCTAGTCTTGCACAATGTGGGACTCTCGCTTTAACAGAGCTATACTTGCAACACTGGGTACCGTCTCAACTCCATAACTGGCTGTTAGCCTGGCCCCAAACTCTGATCCTGGGGACTTGTCCGTGGAATGCTGACAGCTTTGAGGACATGAACAATTGGAATGAGTAATAAAACCAAATAAACCGAGAACAAAGCGATGTGTAGTAAAGAGGACAAGACAATAAACATTACAGGAGCCCCGGGGGACTGGGTGTTGTTAATGCACAATGTTAACTTTTCTCACAGTCACAGCCTTTTCTTCTTCTCCGCCCAAACCCGGTCATGAGCCATGAATAGACACCGCACTGAAACCCTCAAACGTACACACGGGAGAAGAATAGAATCCTGTGCAAATCTCACTTCTAATGGACTGAAACAGAACTAACAACGTTCTCTTCATCTTGGTTAAACCTTGAAGGGCAGCAGCAGGACAAAAAATCCCTTTATTTATATTTTTAAGGGTATTAGGTACTCCCTGGTGATAAGGAACCTCGCGGTCACCTTACATTTGATATAAACCAAGGCTTCATGAGCCTGTCTCTGATAACGTGGGGTACAGTTTCACTTTGCACTACATATAAAACTTCTTTGAGCCTGGACAACTGGAGTATGTGGCTAACCTACATAAATCGTAAAACCAACACTAACAAATCTTGCAGCTGTTACACAAATCTAGTGTGTGCTGCTGAGCTGGGAGGGTGAGCCCTTTAAATTCGGGATAACACTAAGTCTGCCTCTGGTAATGGGGAACATGTGGCCAGCTTAACTTTGACTAGCATTGTATCTTCATGACTTTATGGAGTGCCCTCAGGAGGGGTAATGTAAGAGTCAGGGCTTTATGGGGTTAAACAATGCGGCCTATCAATGGAATTTTACTTTCTAGTCGCATAAATCATCTCTCCTAGACGTGGTGCTCAATAGCAGCTCAGAGAACAATGCACTGGGAGCTATCGACTCCTGTCTCTCTCTGTCTACAGACTGCAAGGTGTATCTTCCAGCCGAGGGCGATAATTAGTCGCTGAATATACCGAAAACTGCCAATAGACATGTCAATAAAAGGACTCTTAGCGTCTAACAACCAAAGGGAATCAATGAAGCCTTTTTTCCTTCAGCTGTAAAGTCATGAAAATGATTTCAGAGAAAACAGGTGAAGGGCTTTCTCCCAACTGCAAGAGACATGGGATGCAACTCACTTAGAAGGGATAAAACATGCGTACATCAAAAACACCATTTTTATACGTATATTATAGACAGATGTTACAAAATATATATATATATATATATATATATATATATATATATATTTTGTAACAGTTTCAGGGGTGCCGGCCAGCGGAGATGTGCAAGGCGTGAGTTTCAGCGGTGCCGGCCAGCGGAGATGTGCAAGGCGTGAGTTTCAGCGGTGATTTTACGGTGAACTGTTGTCAGGGTGTGTTTGGGTAGAAGTATTGGCTGCAGTGCTGTAAATGTATTATAACGGTCTGTCTGTGTCCCGCTAGGTATAAGGGGACCACAGCAATGCCGGGAATGAAACTGTGTATCAGTATTGTAACCAGCAATGTGTCCATTATGAACATTGTATCAGTGTCTCCCCGCAGACCGCAGAAAGGAAGAAAGGTTATAAAACAAGGCAGCATAGCGTATAAGCAGCAAGCTAGCTTTGGATAGGAATGTCCGAGCGCTCTGATTTTTGCTATGCGGAGGGCTAGGGGGTTATCATTAAAACGATTATGGTTTCTGTATTTTAAACTTTCATAAAAAGTAATGAATGAAAGTCCCCCTCTTTTTGGTGTATTAAAATTATAAGAGTAAGGGCATTTACATTCAAGCGGGCGGAGAAGCGGAAACACTTAGTTCACAAGTACAGTGATCAAAAGGTACATGGCAGGACATCCCGGCAAGTGAGTCCTGCATAACTTAACCCCGGACTTCTAAGGCATCCTGCGGGGCTGGTCCCAGAATGTCTGACCAGGTCCGGAGTTAACAAAGGACTTGACAGGTTAAAGTGCTAAGTGGGGAGGGGAGAGGTAAACAGTTTGTCCCTGACATGTCCAGGTGTCGGGGAGACAACCTGTCACCAGGGAAGTGGGCTTGGCTAGGTATGCTAAGCGGCTTAGGGCCGAAGATCGCACATGCCCGTGGCACACCTTGAAGCCTCTGCCAGGCTTCCTGAAGTATGGGCAAACCTTGTGAATAGGTGGGATATTCTGTTCCCACGCCGCAATTGGTTGCACAGTGTAAAGATAGGACTTGTGAGGTTTTAAAAGTCCGTGCAGCCAGTCAGGAGGTATATTCAACATGCTGTAAAAAGATTCACCTGAGATTCCATCTAAGATCTTTCCTGTAACCAGATTTAACACCGTGACTAAGTGTATTTTCATATTATTTTGTAAATTAAGCTGTGTATGTTCATTGTGTGAATAAATTACAATTTATTTTATCTCACGTTTTGCTCAAAGGATTTGGGTATTTTTGTGTTAAAAACATTGGTCTCCCGTGACACCCCCCTCCCCCTTCCCCAATACAACCCCATTACTTTGGAGGGGAAGCCCCCATTGCTGCTCCGACCTCGCGGGCCCATCCTCTGTGGCGTGTGCGTGGAGCTTCAGTGAAGAACGGGCTGCAGTAGTGAGAGCTGGGGCCCGGGAGCCGGCAGCCGGACTTGGATGTTGGGCCCAACCCCTGGCTGGGTCCAACTTCCAGCACCGGGCCCCCCACAGACACCGGGCCCGGAACAGTTGTCCCCGCTCTCCCCCCCCCCCCCCCTGGCCTGAGTATTATGTTGGCTTTTGAGCTGTGGGTGACATCAAGTTGCAAACCAGCAGTGAGAAGGTCAGTTACTCCAGACACAAACCAGCACCAAGTATTCCAACGTGCTACAAAGTCCCACCAAACAGATACAGCAAATATGCAAATACATTAACTCATAAACAATGGGAAGTATAAACAGTCCTGAGGAAGGTCCCTAGTTACCAAAATGTCGGCACCGGTTCTGCTGTTAATTAAATTATGATACCTTCATGATCCATTATCTTGTGGTGTGCTATCTGATGAGTATCTTTTTGTGAATATATACTTGTTTAGATATATACAGAGAGAAAACAAACAAAATCAAGTGCAAATATCCCTTACTCAAACCAATTAATAAACCAAGTGAAAAAATTGTGACAACAACTGATATGTAGTAAAACAATAAAGTCCATGGAAATATATATATATAAAGCAGAAAATAGCCGTGTTAGTCCAGTTGCGATAGTGCAGAATAAATGAGTTCTTCAGTATTACTTGACCTGAAGAAGAGAGGAGAACTCTCGAAAGCTTGTCCTATGACATAAATTGTTAGTCCAATAAAAAAGGTATCACCTAATACTGAATAACTCATTTATTCTGCAATATATATATATATATATATACATACACACACACATATACATACACACACACAGTGCTTGCGGGTGCCATTTGCTTTACTACAAGGATATAATATCAAATGGAAAAAGCAATAATAAATTGGATACCCCGAGATGGGAATGCTGCTTTTCCGTTTGGATATATATTATAGATAGATATATAACAACATATATGTGTTTGGATATATATCTATTATCTATATATATATATCTCAAAGGAAAAGCAGCATCCAAATCTGGGGTACCAATTTATTATTGCTTTTCCATTTGATATTAATCCTTGTAGTAAAGCAAATGGCAACCGCAAGCACTATGGTGTGGTGTGGTATATTATATATGTGTATATATATATATATATCTGTGTGTGTATGTGTGTAGGTATTATATTATATGTGTTCTGTATTTTATTTATATAACAACATACACCCACACCCGTCTATATTTTATGTATATCGTTTTCATATTTGCCTGTAAGATCGAAGTAAAAAAAAGGATAGTACTGGAAACGAGGTTATTAGCAATGAACAGTCTTGTTATAAATGATTATTAGCGCTTTTTATCACGATATACAATGCTTTGAAAAAGGTCTTGTGCAGGGTGTTGAATACTAATGTCTATTTATCTTTCAGCCTGGGTACGCGTGGATATGAACATTAGAAACACGTAAACTGAGGGGATGCTGGTATGATTCTTATGTTTGGTCACATTTTGAATTAAGACAACGTTGCCATGTAATTGACATGATTTACCCACGAACGAGAAGCATGAAAACGCATTAAACCTGTGGTTTCAACAAGACAGGAATCAGACCCCTATTTAGCAAACTCAGCTTTAAGCCCCTTTGTTCCTAATCTAATTATAAGCGAACATGTGTTTTATTTAACAAAATCAACCAATTTGCGCAGCCTGGAGGAGATCCCCCCATCCCCGCGCAGCTCGTCGAAAACAAAGATAAAAGGCTAAATGCAGAAACTCACAGAAATTACTTGTCTTTGATAAGTTTAAGCAATATTTGCAGACAAAGTCAATTACACCCATTAGCGGATCAAAAAGCCGCGGCGACGGTTGGGCTTTGCGTAGGGACAAACCGGCGTCTTGTTCAGAAGGATGGATTTGGGAGACATCTGTCGCTGTTACTGGCCTTTGACATGTGCTGTCATCCGCCAAATGCAGCAAAAAAATCTGTGTCACACAGCAGAGCGTAAAGGGGCATGTCCATGTTAAAACGGATATAACAGGAAAAGAGTGACCACATGGTGTCATTTGCATGTCATTACCCAGCCAACGGCTGAGAGTAGAAGCATTGTTGCCAAGCGATAAGTGGGAAACAGGGTTGCTGAGACCTGCCTGAGAATGCGAATGCACTGTGCATTTTTATTTGTGTACAAAGGAAATACTGACACAAAACTGTTGGTGCGCTTGGTCTCACTCTACTTAAGCGGTTCTAATACCAACCAATAGGGCCATTGACCACATAAATGCTGTGAGCTGGGCCTTCTATAGCAGAGGAATGGCCAACTCTGGTCCTGAAGGGCCACAACTGCTCAGTTTTTTCAGGATATCCTGCTTCAGCACAGGTGGCTGAAGCAGGGCTACCGTAATACACTGGCCTGTGGTGGCCTTTGAGGACTGGAGTTGGCCAGCCGCTTAGTTTTGTGTAAGGACCCGTGTGCTTACCAGCAAAACTTTAAGAACATTCTATATATTCTCATCATCTCTAACCTGATTGACAGAAAGCGAGCTCCTGAAAGGTTTGCCAAAAGTTTGTCAGGGTGTATGTTTAAGGTTTATCACATCATCAACACTATCACCCGTACTTAAGTGCGACAGTAAATATGACGGCATCAAAACTACCCAGAGATGAGTCATTGTGTGGGAGTACAATGGGGAGCCAATGTATCAATACGCGGGTCCCGCTATCCACAGTCCCGTTATCTAGAAATGGATTATCCCACGCCAGGATAATGCATCCCGCTGAAGCATTATCCCAGCCGGCAACGGATTATCCACGCTCACCGCCGCGGATTACCAATGGATACCACAATCGACGGAGGTTTGCGGGGACGAGTCCGGCGGATTAATTGAGGACCTCCTTCTCTTCATAAATCAAAAGGGTGCAGCCGGTAATCGGTGTTTACCAGAGAGAGAAGATTGAACCGTTTCTTTAATGGCCCACCATCGCAAAAGACTTTTCCACCTGATTCCTTTCAGAGGTTCTTGCAGCCTTTCTCCAGGATTTCCTTAGCCGCTGGTTAACAATGATCAAATCCCGTGGTCCTTCACTCCCACCCCCTCCTCCCCAGCGACTGAAGCGCCGCATTCCTTCCGCTGATCCCAGTCCAGCACGCATTTGAAATATACGAAGCCAAACATTGGTCCACATATACGACGCCCACTACGCCAAAAGAAACAAAATAATAAAAAAGAAAATTGTAGATTTAATAAAATTTACTACAAAGAAAAATGTGAAAAAAACTTTCCATATGCTAAAAGCAATTATGTTTCACAAATAAGGCCAGCTAGACCATTTGCAGAAGAAATGCTTCTGTCTTGGGGGGCGGGGGGTCCGACTAGCTGGTACTGTTCATACCGTATCTTATAAACAATGGGAGAAATTAACATGACTGAAATGTACTACAACAGTACTGGAATGATCATACATTAATTGTCTCATATACATACATACATCACTTGTGTTTGTTCAATGTTGCATTTACATACTACAAATGGCTAAAGCAGGGGTGCCCACTCCAGTCCTCAAGAAACCCCCTCCCCCCCAACAGGCCAGGTTTTCAGGAATCCCAGCTTCAGCACAGGTGGCCTGGTTTTGGCTGCAGCCCCATATTGAGCACCTGTGCTGAAGCAGGAATATCCGAAAACCTGACTGTTGGGGTGTATGGGGGGCTCGAGCTGAGGCACCCCTGTACTACAGTATAAGTAACAGACAGAAGCTTCATGGTACATCCTCTTGAACTGTACTGTCTTCATGCTTAGATAGTAACTCTGCTTTCTACTGCACTAACAATGCTTCGCGAGCATCAATTCCTGTGAAAGTGTATTAATAAATTCCTGAACTCACCGTTCATCTTGTTGGTTTGGTTTGTATACATATTTCTGTGCTTTTTAAGAATTTTTTTGTAATACTAACAAAGCGATAAAGGAAAAGGAAAAAAAAAAATGTTCTGCTCACAAACTCCCATGTTTTTTCCAGTAGTACCTTTAGTCTCAGGTGTTCAGAATGATTTGAAGTATTTTTTTTTATTTTCCCATATACAGATTATTCAATGTGCATACGCTTAGTTGAAGAAGAAAAAAAATATCTGTATATAATCCGCCGAAGCTGTCTTCATATGCGAGCACAAAACTCGTCGGGTTATCGCACCAGAAGTTCCGTTTCCCACACTATAAGGTCCGCACATCCACACATTGCATGTGAATTACGGAGAAAACAAATTGGAGCCATCTTCCCAGGCAATAGTTTTTTTTTTGAACAGCCCAATTCCCACGATCATTTTTAAAAAAGGTTTAATTTGCGATGCGCGTTTAGCATTTCTCTCTCCGATATTCATTTCAAGCAATCTTTCATAGTTGAAAGTCGATACAAATATAAAAAGAAGATGGTTATTCTAATTTTTAAATGAATCCACAAATTGTACATTATTACAAAGAGAATGAGCGGATTGAATGGATGGTGACTGTTTTCAGCTATGATTTCCGTCAATGTAGTTTACAATGCTGTGTGCATCCAAACACATGCTCCAGTCCGAGTTTAAGCCGAGAACGGCGGTGGTTCAGCAGCAGCTCCGACTGGGTGAATGTTACACTCTCGGACTTGAACTGCATTGTTGTTTGAACGTACTGAACTCCCGGCCCGCCACTGCCCCTGCTCGGCACTGGGCTAACCACAAGGGAATGGTCTGGGGATGAGAAAAAAGAGTGTGTTATTGCGAGAGAGAGAGAGAGAGAGAGATATCACGGCGGTTTATGCATGAATTCAAGTCCAAAGTGATCTAATCCAAGCACTCCTGCTCTTTAGAAGTGCGCGCGGTGACTACCATCTGCGCGAGTGAGGCCTTGTATTTAAAAAATATGGTAGCTGCCGGATTTTATTTAAAATGCGAGTTGTAACAGTTTGTTAAAGGGGAAATCCAAGCCGGGGTTTTTATTTTAAATCCAGGTTGAAGTAGGGGGTTTCCGGAGGTGAACTCCATTAAATTAGCTCCGAACACCCCAGCTTTCAGGGATACTTACCTCCGTGGGGTGCCGGTATCTCTGTGCAGTTTGCTGCATTTTAAAGTTCTGTCACATGGGCCAATAGGGAGCCGCACAGGATGACATCACGGCTTCTTATTGGCCCGCAGAGCACAGGAGCTTTAAAAGCAGCCATATAGTGAGCCCTGAGGTGGCTACCGGTAAGCACTAGGAGGTAAGTACCTTCGGAAGCAGGGGGTCCCTAGAGCTGAATAAGTGGGTTCAGCGCCGGACTCCCGGATTACCTCTTGAAGTCAGTGTAATATGGTCGCTGAAATGTGGAAGTGGTTTCAATCCTTTAGAGATAGTCCAGTGTGTCTCCCTGCCGCAGGTTTGTAACACCTTATTAGCCCATCTATACAATTAGGGGCATATGGACTAAGCAGTCTTCTGCAGTAAGGACATTAGAGTCCATTCAAGTCACTGACGCGGTAATGGGAGCTTCGGTGCATTATTGCAGACTGCTGGTAAACACAGGGTATCTGTCACATTGGGCGGGACGAGTAGCATTATATCACCTGTATGTTAGTAAGGGTGAAACACAGCCGGGCTTGGCACAGTTACATTTTAATTCAGCCAGAGAGTGCACTATAAGTCACCTACTTGCTGATCTCCAGCACACGGACACAGGAACAGAGTCCTGAACCCTACGGTGCAGAGGTTCTGTCTACCAATGTATGATCTAACAAGAGGAACACCTGCATCTGTCACTATAGCGGGGGGGGGGGGGAGGCAACTCCAAGGGCCACCAACAGGCCAGTAATTGGGGATATCCCTGCTCCCAGTCTTGAGGCGGGAGTTGCCACCCCTGTTATAGATTTCACTAAGTGATCTCGTGTGACTTAAAACGTATTAAATCCCAGATTGTTGGTTAGAAACCAGACACTTCCTCTTGCAACCTGACATGGTGAGGTGCCTGATATAAGACAGTGGACCCATATTATCCCCTACGCTCTGCCGGAAACGGCACGTTTCTTTACTACATTTTGGGTACTATTTTAAAGCAGAAAGAAGTCTGTGACCATTGCCTTTTTTTTTACGTGTATTTTATTTGCTCTAATAGAGTTCTTCGTGTGCTGTCCAACCCCCCCCCCCCCCCTCCCCTCCCCCTGCGGTGTTACATCGCTGCGGGTGGCGGTGGTGCGAACCCTTGTCGCTTACCAGCGGACCCGCTCGGCACCTCAGTGTAATTCCCATCTCCCCCTTCAGACTCAGCAGTTGTTCAGCTTTATTATTAGCATATCTGGGTATTGTATTGTATATTCTTTACGTTATATAGACGACATTAATGTAC
>WSYH01016169.1:0-13457 GCA_036426205.1 Ascaphus truei
GTGACTCACCTACAGGGCTTGTGGCCAGTGACTCACCTACAGGGCTTTTGGGCAGTGATACACCTACAGGGCTTTTGGGCAGCGATTCACCTACAGGGCTTTTGGGCAGCGATTCACCTACAGGGCTTTTGGGCAGTGACTCACCTACAGGGCTTTTGGGTAGTGACTGTTCACGGACAGGGCTTGTGCCCACTGACACATGTGAGCAAGTTGGTAGACACTGCACAAGTGATGGTTGGTCTGTTTCATGTGTGTCTTGTTTTGTTTTTGTCGCCTCCTTTGTAGGTGTCTGCTGCTGAATTTGTACAGATGGCAGCGGTAGGATGTCATCAGGAACCTGCACAGCAATGTCTGCTACTTGACCGGTAACATTTGGGCCTGGTGAATGAATATCAGATGAATGTGGTGAAAACTGACCTGCATGAACAGATCCTGCCTGTGAGGTGTTGAATTGTGGTACATTAGTCATTCTCCAGTAATTAGCTTGTGTTTGCTGAACAACTAATGCTTCGAATGAGGTGTTGATTTTTTGCAACTGTTTAGGCACTTCAATGAAGACTCTGTGGAGATGTGCCAATTGTGAAACTGTTTCTTCCTGCAGTGCAATCATCCTTTCCAGCACTGTCATCAGGTCAGAATGGCGACGATTTTCTGCTTCCACGATTTTTCCCTCAGAAGCTACAATTGCATCATATGTGGTATTTGCTGGACGTTTTGGCGGTAAAACAGTTTCAATTGGAACCTCTTCATGGTCACTTGCTTGTATTTGTGTGTCTATGGCGGCGGCGGCGGCGGCATCATCATCATCATCATCATCATCATAATCCTCTTCATCATGTTCTACAAATAAATGTACACATTATTAAATGGCATGTTAATCTCTGCTGTGTTACTATGTAATTCTACTGTGTCAAAAGAAACAACTAACATGTTTCCATACGTTTTATAACCTCACATTAAAAACTACCTTGACTTAAGAATAATGTTTGGACTCAGTATAAAATATGAGTGAATGAAAACTTGCTGTAAACTCACAACTCCTACATGATAGTTAACATCACTAACACAATACATGTTGGCTTACACTTCATTTTCACATACACTAAGTAATCGTATTTAAAGAACATGTGCAAAACAAATAATGAACATGACAACATAACATATAGAAGAGCACATATTATATGGCCACCAACTGATACACTCACCTTCTAGGTGTGTTGAGCTGGCTGACCCAGGTGAAGACACTTGTTCCCTCTCAGGTGACACATGTCCTTCAGGGGCAACTATATATAACAATAACATAAGTTTTACATTTACATGTGTAAATATTGAACAAACAGTTATTGTATGTTCTGTATTTATGAGTACCTAACAGCATCATTTCCTTAACCCAAAATGTGTGTGTGAAAGTGAACATAAATAGTTGTAATAACAATGTACATGCCTGTGTACTTAGAACTTTTGAGTTCCCTAACATAAAACATACTATGTTTCTGCAGTAATGCGTGAGGATAAATAGATAAAATTTGTACATAAAAAATCATATGTTGTGTAGTGATATCAGTATCATAATGTACATAACTATCATGAGATGACCATTCACAATGGTTATCATGAAGGTGGTCATATTGCAAAAAGTGTTGTTTTTGGTAGAGGATATGTGTGGTACATTAATATAAGATGTGGCACACCTGAATGTGGCTGTGACTCAACAAGACAACACATGCTGTGTGTGATAATGTGTCGTTGATAGTAGTTCAACTATAGATATGAGTGAACTAATGTGTGACGTACGCTTTGATAAGTAATGAGTTGTTGGGGCATTTAGTAGCTAAAGTGAAGCTTTCAAATGAGTGTGATTAACTTCAGTTGTGCTAGTCAGGTTGTAAGAACGGTATTCACTTCCCCAAAAAGCCTAATCAGCCACACCTTTCAATTACTTGAAACAGGTGAAAATGGTGTGAACTAAGTTGACCCTAAAATGAGGCTGTAATTAGTGTGTGTGCTGAACCCCACCCCCTCTGTTGAAGTGTATGCTGTGATGAGATATTAATTGCAGCTGCTTTAACACAATGGTAGATGAGCTAAATAGTCGTGTGCAGTTTTTAAGTTATGAAAACAATGACATAAAATATGATACGTGTGCCTCATTATGGTGTCTGTATATGACTTAAAGCAAAAATGGACCTTTTCATAAACAACTATAGATGTGTTAGTGCAAGTGATGTTTGTAGGCCGTTGCATGCAATATATTTGATGCATGCTTAAAATAGGCAGTAATGTCATGTTTGTCGGAGTAAATTAAATAAAATACACAATAATATTCTACATATTTATGTTCTGTACCTGTAGCTAGTAATAATTTCTGATTAACATGTGTTACACATGTGTACTACCCTGTTGTTCCCCATCTTCGCCCACCATCAATTGCTTCCACTGCAGCAATGCATTTTGGGAATTCACATGTAAATGAGCACACAATGGCACGTGCTATATTAGTTACTGCTTTTAGTAGGACTACAACATATATGTCTATTTTGAGATATATATATATATACAGAATCAGACATATACATATATAGATGCAGGTATGCTTATATTGTGAAGACAGTATAAAAAGCAGTGTAAATATGCAAAATAACTGTAAGCAACGACACGCCTAGTACATTAATATTTCTCACCTGGTGGAAATTGTGAGGGATAAATTCCTATATCACGGTCACCAGGTAAGCCTTCCACGACGACGGGAAGTAATTTTGCCCGAAGCAGCTCCTCCAATGGACTTAATATGAGACGTTGTGGTGTCGGCCCACCTCCAGTGCCAGTAGCATGCACGCGTTGGTGTTGTATTTTCTTTTTCAATTTGGACCTAATATCATCAAATCTCTTGTGACAATTCCGCTTGTCCCTCACATGATTCCCACACGCATTGACACCAATGACTATTGTGTCCCACATTTCTTTTCTGCTTGCTGAACTTGTCCGCCCTTGAAAAACATATAAAATATATGAGGTAAATGAATAATAATAGAAGCACCAGTTTCCTACACTGCTAGCTGTTCCAAGAGATAGCAAACATGCTGTTTTATGTGTAATATGTGAAGCACATGAGCATTCACTACTAAACCTATACATGTAAGCAAGGTTGCATTCATATTGTATGCAGTTATGGCAAATTGACCGCCTGTGTTTAGTTGTCCTTGTAAGGCATGATAAAAAGCTGTGTTTCCAGACTAATTAACATAGAAAGATATTCTGAACCCATATTTGCATATGAACAAAACTCAGATGACCTAGGATCACATGTATTTGAATAATAAATGTAAAGGTACACTTACCTAGTAAATGTCCATATATACTGTCATAGTGCTCCAGAATGCCAGTGACAAGAGCTGTATTTTCCTGGTCATTGAAGCGAGGATTACGTGGCTTCTCCACACGTTTCTTCCGAGCAGGTTTAGGGTCAGAGCTTGGCTGGTGCTGACTGGACTCTCCTTCTTCCAATGGAAGAGCCTCCAAAAGCTGCCCACCAGCAAGCACGCCACCACCATCCACCCCATCAGCAACTGCGCCACCAGCAGCACTCACAGCACCAGCACTCCCACTCCTAGCACCAGCACTCCCACTCCCAGCAACAACACTCCCACTCCCAGCAACAACACTCCCACTCACAGCAACAACACTCCCACTCACAGCAACAGCACTCCCACTCCCAGCAACAGCACTCCCACTCCCAGCAACAACACTCCCACTCCCAGCAACACCACTCGGTGCACCAGCAACATCACTCCCCTGAACAGTACGTTCACTCCGACGCGTACTCGCACGAGTAGCACTCCCACTCCCACCAGCATCACTCTTCCCACGCTTTGCGGGCATACTTCCAGCACTCACAAAAAACAGACAATAAATGTACAGCCAATCACACGAAACACTTCCACATATAAAACAAGACAAAGATGTAAACAAAACAACAATGGAAAAAGCTCACCCAATACACAACAAGTCTCTCCGTCAATATGCAAATGTTCAATCAGCCAGCTCTGTGCGTCTCTCTCTCTCTCACTCCCAACAACACAGAGAATGATTAGCAGTACACGTTGCCTTTAAATATGGCGCGCAATCCAAAACATGCTTGTTTCGCCTGATTCAGCAAGATTTGTGATTGGGCAACCTATCAGCACCCCGCCACGCACGCCGATACACCTGTGTGTGATCAGCTAATCATCATGAGAGTGGGCGGATTTGTTTTCGGGTTGATTTTGAATGTATTCGGCACTTACTGCATACGGAGAGGAAAAATCGCCATTAACATGACTAATAGGTAAGCTTGCCGATTTCACTTAATCGACGCTTACTGCATGAGGCCCTATGTGTTGCATGTGGTAGGGGTGAGGAGCTTGTTCAAATAGGTCCCATAAAGTATTTGAAGGCAAGACAGGCAAGATGAACTTTGCTAAGCAGTTTAGTAGCAAAATGTGCCTCCCTTTCTGTATGCCTATCATTATTTTTCACATTTAGCAGCTCCTGCTACCCCTTCCCCCAGGGCCCGACTACAATCCCTATAGGATGTGTCTAATTTGCTTGGCAATATTTCTTCTATAATAAGAGTAGTGAGCTATTGGTTCTTGGTGACTTTTACCTCAATTGCCTTGACCCTGAAAACAACTAAATCTGTGCACAACGCAAATCACTAAATTTAACCCAACTAATTTGTCAACCTACCTGTACTCGACCAAATATAAAATCCTGTAACCACTAACTGATTGGCTATTACCCTCCTGTCCCAACAGAATCCAAACCTCTGGTACAGTATATTGCTTGCTACTTTTAGCGATCATGTAATTGTGTATTGTGCACGTAAAATCAAACTATTAAAATCTAGCCCTAAAGTTCTGTTCACTAGAACATTTTGAAATGTTAACCTTCAACTATTTCTTGTTGACCTCGCCATCTGCCCTTAGTTCAGAATCAATTTGATACCAGACCCTGAATAGCCTATAGCCCCTGGATTGTCTCCAATCTTATTGGATGTAGAGATGCCTTGTGGAATAGATACAATTGACTGGCTCTACACAAGATCTCAAGAGTGATAGATTCATGCAGAATACTTGCACAAGGAAAACTAGACTTGCAAAATCATAATACTAGTCTGAAATTTTTTATCAAATCACATAAAATCCTGAAAAATTGTGGAAGATCATCAATAATATTTTTGAGCCCTATAGCCATCAAGAACTTTCCATTATCAAAAATGAGGATGTAATTTTGTCTGATCATTCATCCATTGCCAACACATTCAATAAATACTTTGTGGGGTGGGCTACTTCTTTATAATCAAGATGCAAACGTGACCCTAATCTAGTGGCCCAGACTGAGCGCACTCCTACATCAGTACCCCCTCCTCACCATACTGATCAATTTAGCTCAGTGTCGGAAGAGGAGATTGTAAAGATGCTCCTAACACTAAAGCAAAACAATCAATGTGGGCCTGACCAATTGCAATCTAAGTTTCTACATCTTGGTGCCCCTGTCATTGCTAAACAAATTGCCTCCAAAATAAGCTCAACTCTGTTTTATCTTCCGGCCAAATCACTAAGGCCTGGAAAACCTCTAGAGTTATCCCTGTCTTCAAAAGTGGTGACAAATACATTGTATCAAAGTACAGACCTACTGTATCTATATTCTACCTCTATTATTATTAAGCCAGGGAACAATGAATTCATTCCCAACTAAGTACCTTATATAAAACGTTCTATATTTTTTTAGTCAATTCCAATTTGGCTTCCGACCAGATCACACCACCGTAACAACAACCCTCTTAAAAATGTGCAATAATAACCAATGTGGTATGGAACATGGACAATATTCCTAGATTTTGCAAAGTCTTTTGATTCTGCTGACCATGCCATTATGTTAAACAAGCTCTAAAACTCTGGTATTCAATCACACTGGTAAGAGCAGGCATTGCCAGTACCAATTATGGGTTTTCCCCACACAGGCAATCTTTTGAGTGACAGGGGAAGAGGTGGGACTAATTCTGTGTTCTGCCCAATCCTGGGTTCAGACCTAGTACCTTCCCCCTACTGTACTTAATGGAGCTGCAACCCCAAATGTAATAGTGTCTCTACCATTGAGAGAGACAAGGTATCACCCAAGGCAGCTGAGCACTGGCAGACCCTGGTCCTCTTCCCTAAGGCCAGGCCATAGTGCCTTTGCCCGTGTGGAGGTGTGTGCGGCCATGACATCACCCACTTAAAGCGGGTGCGTTTTTTGGCCATGGTACGCGCACCATCCGTGGGCATGTCTGGGGGCATGCCAGTGATGTCACGAAGCTGGTTCGCCCTCATTGGGTGAACCGCTCACGTGGCATGTCTGTCGTGCTGAGAAATCAGTTTAACTGATTTCTAACGCAATGCAACATTGATGCGAACATTGCCTTAAGGCAGAGTGTTCACTCAGCATGCGAACACCTCCATACGGTCTGCAGTAACATGGCCCCAGCCTTAGGGGGAGAGTTGAGTGATTACCTTTTCCCCTGGTCCTGGTAGAGGGTCAGGGAAGAGCAGGGACTGCTGGAGGGGCCCTTGACCCGTAGTGAAGGTCCAGGGACCATCATAAGTTTGGAGACCAGAGCAGAGACTGAATTGGGCAGGGGACTGCCGTCTTACTGTAAATGTACAGGAATAAATTAGTTCCAATTGAATATAACTCTTGCCTGCTGTGTGATCTTACTGGGGGGAGAAGGAACTGTTTCTATCGTAGGTGATCGCCTCCATAAATCTGGAGCCTGTGGCAGATGGAGGCGCTGTGTACCATGGAGTAAATGTCGGGTGTATACCCCAGAAGCCTGTCCTGCAGTCCCCACAACCATCGGCGGACCACTCGGCATTCTATGAGCCAGCAGGTAGCATGCAACATACACCAGAGGATTGGTGGAATCTCCCATCGGGTCGGTGAAACACCGTTACAAATGTTTTTTAAATTCTTTATTTTTACAAGTGGAAAAACATGTTTCGTTGAAGCATGTATACAACCACAATGCTTGTCTTACATTTATTACAGGATACTTTTTGTTTACATTGTTGTCAATTATATTTCTTTCTTCAGTTCTTTTTCTTATTTCAAAATCATTTTTTCACTCAATGTATTTTCAGAAATGTTATCTATTTTTCAAACAATATATTCACATACCGAAATCAAACTACAGTAGGAGTTAAGAATAATACACATACAGGGCTAAAGCGATCAAATGAAACCTGTGTGGTTATATCTATCATCTCATATTCTCTCCTCCTTATATAAATCATTATCATTGACATCTGTTGGGTGCTTGTAAAACCTAATCCACTGTTTTTGCCCGACAACTTATGTTAATGATGCACTTCCATCATATCGAACCAAGGGTTTCAAACGTCTTGGTATTTGTCTGTGGGTTCTCTAATTATATGCGTGATTCTCTCCATTCCCTCTCCTTCGCAAACTCTATTTTTCTAGCATATGTGATTATACTAATCAAATCATACCACACACTGCATGGGTAAGAAGTGCCAAGGACAGATAACTGCGACTTTATCCTGTGAAAATAGACGTTAGGCTGTCAGATTTTAGGTGCAAGCATGTGTGTGGAGCATGGACACAACCGCACCAATGGTGTGTGTCTACTTATTATGGAAATAAAGCTACGAGTACATTAATACAGTATATTGAGTCAAGATTTTAAACGCCTTTTCAGAGCAGTTTTTTCTTTCTACTAAAACGTCAACCTAGCAGCTGATTTTCGACAGGGGTGGGCTTATGTGGTTTCAATAGTACATAAGACTTAGCAAGGTAATTCTTCCTCAGCGTGATTTCCCATGTACCCAAAGGTCACTTTTAATAGTGCTACCTCGTGGCTTGGTGGCCAAAAAAAAAATACATTGTCTCTTTCAGTGCCCCTGGTATGTTTATACAGGTTCATGACATATAACATTCTAGGCTACATAACTGTTCTATGTTCTAGTAGAGTATAAGGCTAAATAACAAAATAAACATAGTATTTTAAGTCAGTGAAAATACCTTCCTTCCAATAGTCTCAAAGATGTAATTGCCCTTAGGGAGAATGTCCTGAGTTTTGTCATTTTGTTATTTATATTTATGCTTTAGATGAATTGTCAGCTGGATCTCTTGACTTTTTCTTCTCCGTAGCTTGTGCTCCATTGGCTATAAGCCTTTTTTTGCATGCGACCATTTCCCAGTGTTGTCGGCGCAGTAGATGTTGTGAGTGCATGTCTGGTTGGCCACTTCACTGTGAGTTCTCATTCCATTATCTTGGAGCTGGAATATTTACTGTCTTGAAGAGGTTGGTAAAATCTTCCCCCGGTTTTAGAATAACTGCTTTTCCTTGTCGCAGAACAATGTGTCTTGTTGGGAAGCCCCACTTACTGTATATTTGATTCCAGCTTTTTGTAAGGTCCCTGTGACTCCTCACATTTCCCTGTGCTTCTGCAATGTACAAGAGAAAAGATCATTGTAAAACTGATCTCCGTTCCTTCAAAATCAATTATTTTCATAGTTCTTGCCTTGTCCACAATTGATTATTTTTCTTTGATGCTGAGCAGCCATGTCACCATGTTTCTGGGTGGATCTTTCACTCCTGATTTTAGTCTCAGTGCTCTATGGGCCCTCTCCATGTTCCATGCATGGTTGAGAGGCATCACTGTGATTTGTGAGAACAATAGTTTCAAGTAGTGGTGTACTGAGTACCCGTAATTACCCGGTACCCGGCGTTACCCGGCACATTTCCAGCTACCCGGACATTACCCGGACCCGGCAACTGAGAAGTGGGCTCAGCGCCGGGTAATACCCGGCGTCGGGTAATGTCAGGGCAACTGGAAATAATCTAATTACTTACCTTTCCGAAGACATCTAGGACCAGCAGCAGCAGTCCTGTGATGGTGGCAGCATCAGAGGTGTCTACAGCCGGCGGGGGAGCTGCAGGAATCACTTCCACAGCATCGGAGCAGGTAAACAGTGTCTGTGTGAGCCGCCGGGGAACCACGTGACCGGAGCAGGAGACGGAGTGCTCCTATTGGACAGACGGCTGTCCAACAGGAACACTCCATCTCCTGCTTCGGTCACGTGGTTCCTCGGTGGCTCACACAGACACTGTTTACCTGCTCCGGTGCTGTGGAAGTGATTCCTGCAGCTCCCCCGCCGGCTGAAGACACCTCTGATGCTTCCACCGTCACAGGACTGCTGCTGCTGATCCCAGATGTCGCCGCCACCCTGCAGGTAAGTGCCAAATCGGGTAGCCAGGTACCTGACCGGGTAGAACCTTTCATTTTGGCTGGGTACCCGTTACCCGTTTTTTTATAATTGAGGACCTGGTCCAACACTAGTTTCAAGTATTCCTCTATACTTTGTTGCTTGATCGCCTCTGGGACTCTAAGGTGAATATTTGAGGGTCTTCCTCTATTGTCAAAGTCTTCAATCTGGGATAACATTTCTTGCATTGTCTCTTCCTGCTCACTTTTTTGTGTTAAAAGCTCTTGGGAGTCTGTTGCAGTCTCCGCACCTGTTTCATGCTCATCTACTCTGCTTCCTAAAGTGGTAACGTCTCTTTTGAGCTCTGCTATTTCTGCTTTTAGGATCTGTTTTATGTCCATCAGCGTACCTTTTATGTCGTCTTTAGTTGCGAATAACAAGAGGTCTGCTTTCGTAGCGTATACCTCATGTTCGCCCGCTATTTCCTCTCTTATTGGTCTCTTTCAGGTTAGTTCCCATGAGAGCAAGATGACGTCTTCACGCCCCTCTGCTCTCTACCTGGATCTCTCGATTCGGCACTTCTGAAGAAATGAGTCATAACGGAGTTCTCTTTTTTTTTTTTGAGATGGCATCCCCAAAGGTTTAGATATGTATATATTTGCTTTTGAAAGTTCTTAGTGTGGTTTAATTGGTGCTTATCGGTCCGTTTCTCCCCTTGAATGTGGAGCATAAGCTCTAAGCAGCCATCTTGTATTTGTCTGGCTGCACTCCTCATGTTGGAAAATTTTAAGTAAAAAATGTGGTTTCAATCTCGGCCTCTAAATGAGAAAGCGATTGTGGTAATTCAATCTCTAGTCTATCCTGTCCTTGTTAGAGGACAAATAAAAGTGGGAGAGAGAACTTCATTTGCCTGTGTAAACTCCTGTTCAGCACACAGGGATATCACACATAAGGGACCAGTTACGAGGAATCAAACCCCTCTCATGTTTTATCTCACTGATGGCAAACTAACTTAAAAAAATGATATACTTATAGGTGCCTAATGTTTGTAAAAAAAAAAAAAAAGGTATTAATCACCCAGCTTTAAACCCCAAAACATGTCTCTGACATTTATTCAGTTTATTTTCATCCAAATAAAAGATAGGTGCACTCATCTAGGTAAGAAGGGTCCTCAGACCATTTATTAAGCATGAAAAAGACAAACAAACCACAATGTTTGAATATTAACCCTTCCCCATGTACAGTATCAGTTTGCCCCTAGGAGGCACTTCAGCTTTAAAATGCTATATTGGGCACATGATTGTTCACACCTTAGTCTTCAAGTGATCACCCAGAACATGTTGGATAAACCGCAGCAGGTGAATATGAAACATATACAGCTCAGAACAGTTTTATTTTATTATTTACATCTTACAAATTTCCCTTGCCATTACCTCACCAATAAATACTTTTCAGACCTGTCTCTGTGTTTGCTTTCTAAGACCAGAATGACATCAGGCAAGTAGAAAAATACATTTTGAGAAGTTTCCTAAATATTTACCCTGGCGTTAGTGTCAATAGAATATCAAACGTGAGGCTTATTTTTTTAGGGCGTAGTTACTATTTCATTCAGAAAAACAACAGCACTTTCTGAGGAAATATAAAACTGCTAAATTACAAATTGTTTCATGGCAGAAAAACAAACAAATGTTACTTGAAACATTTAGTCCCTCCAAGGTTTTAATGTGGAATGAGCTTAAACATCACAGAACCGAATCATTGACTTCATTGATTTTCCACATATGTGACCTCACCCTCCAGGCCGTGTGGCTGCAAAATGACCAAATAATTGGTGTCACGATAGTAATGTTCACTGTAGTAACTATATTAGTACTTCATCCCAGCCATTTTTACACCTGAATAATCTACAAACAGTATGTACCATACACCAGTATGTAGAACCTTACCCCTTTTATGTACAGTAAGGATAAAGTTTTTTGATCTTATTGCACTCCTTTTAGATAATTGTAGTGGCTGTCCTTTTTCTTTGTAAGGTACAAGCAGTTGAAGAGTGGCTGGGATCCCACTTCTGCCTTGTAGTTAGGGTTGCCAGGTGTCCGGTTTTGAACCGGACAGCCCGGTATTTTGCCCCTGCGTCCGGTATAAAATGAAAGGTAATACCGGACATATATGTGTCCGGTATTATCTCTCTCCGAGCATAGGGTGGCTGTGGGGGGCCAGCAGCTGGTCAGAGCAATTGCCCCCGGTCTCCCCCAGCTGCAGGCTTCTCCCTCACTGTCTGTCCCACGCTGAGGTGTCTGAATCTAACGCGCGCCGGGTCTCTCTGACATCAGCGCGCACCAGATGTCAGCCTCTTGTGCGCGCCGGCGTTAGAGAGAGACCCGGTGCGCGCCGGCATCAGACACCTCAGCGTGGGACAGACAGTGAGCGAGAAGCCTGCCGCTCAGGGAGAGCCGGGCCCGTTGTCAACTGCTCTGACCGGCCGCCAGCCCCCCTCCGCTGGCCCCCGTGCAGCCACCAGGCCCGATCTGAGACCATCCGCAAGGTAAGTCTGAATTTTATGTATTGGGGGGGTGGATGCAATTTTATATGTATGGGGGGGGTGCATGTTATGTGTATTGAAGGTGGGAGTATTTTTTTAATATATATTGGTGGGTGGGTGTATTTTTTTATACGTATTGGGGGGTGTATTTTTTTATATGTATTGGGAGGTGTATTTTTTATATGTATTGGGGGTGGGTGTATTTTTTTTATATGTGTAACCCGGTCCCCCCATTTCCCCTCCCTTACCTCCGCTGTTGCGGGGGATGTTGTGGAAGGTGCAGGGGCAATGGGCTCGCCGGCGGCCCCCTCTGCAGGGCGCCGCCATGGTGGGTGGCGTGTGCACTCCTTGAGGTTCGCGCATGTGCTGAGCGCAGTCAGCGGCCATTACGAGTTGCGCATGCGCAGATCGCCATGCACACACGGCCCCAATGTAGTGAAGGCTCCGCGGGGACTACAAGTCCCATAGTGCTTAGGGGCTGCGTACCACCTGACGCCAGGGAGGGAATAAGATGGCTGTTTCCCCTGGAAGGGGAAGAGATACTGTAGTGCCGACGATTATTCTAAAACAAACCTGGGGCAATCTCCAAAAAGACCCAGGTACATGCTGAGTACATGCAGGGTATATGCTGGGTACATGCTGCAACATTTCACACATTTCTGCAGACAGACTAATGGCCCATCGTTTTAACAGCGGGGGTCCCTGGCAGTCCCATTCAAACTGAATGGGACTGCCAGGAACCCCTGCTGTGTTAATCCGATGGGCCATTAGCCTCTGCAGAAATGTCACTGAAATGTACCCAGCATGTACCTGGCTAGTTTAAGGCAAGTTTTAGAATACTCATTGGCTTGTCTGTAGATACAGTATTTGCGCGCTGGAAGTGGAGAGGTCAGTCGGGTTCCAGACAGAGAGGGTGCAGGTAGGGTCCAGGGAGCAGTGCACCTTTGGACTAGCAGGAGGATTCCACAAGGAAAAAAAGCGGCAATAAGAAACAGCAATAAGAATGGGGGCTAAGCACCAATTGATATAGAATTGAGTGCCACTCTCCAGGGTGACGATATAGGATAGTGGTATTCATACAGAGACCTGTTTGTTTACAGTTGACTCCAGCCTTGGAGTTCATACACCACATATCCCCACATAAAGGAGTTTAATAAAGGCACACTGGATTTCACGAAGCTCACGAGGCTGGATAAAAGTTATTCCCTAACTTATGATCAGCACTCTTCAAGACATGATTGTATTATAGTGTCTCAATATTGCTGAGCACCGAACTTTGGAATCTTTCCTATTTTTGTCTCCTTTGGACTAGTAGATAGGGGAGAGAGAGAACCCAATTTAGCACTCAGGTTCACACTCTGAAGATAAGTGAGTGATTTAAAACATAATCTTTATTACTAACAATATATATTAAAAAGTGGTTGATAGAACGACGTACTGAAGGTAGGTAGATCCTGAATAAAATAGCCGTGTTGGCTCCGGATCAGACTTATAGGTGTACCAAAAGGTTTTAATAAACTATTGGTAACATAGTAGCACAGAATTCCTGATGCGGACCTGTGTAATGAGTGAATACTCCAGGTGTGTCCGGGTATGTACTGAGACTACAAGTCACAAAGATAGTGTCTATATCCTAGTAGGTAATAGTAAATGTGACTTATAGCAACTA
>WSYH01016170.1:0-13452 GCA_036426205.1 Ascaphus truei
CGTGGGTAACCCCTCAATGGCACGTGCTATATATAGTGTACTGCTTTTATATGACTACTACATATATGTCTATTTTGATATGATATACAGAATCAGACATATACATATATAGATGCAGGATGCTTGATATTGTGAAGACAGTATAAACAGTGTAAATATGCAAATAACTGTAAGCAACGACACCTAGTACAGTATATTTATCACCTGCTGGAAATTGTGACGGATAAATTCCAATGTCACGGTCACCAGCCAAGCCTCTCACGCCGACGGTAAGTAATTTGGCCGAAGCAGCTCCCAATGGAGTCAATATGAGACTTGTGGTGTGGGCCCCACCTCCAGTGGCGTAAGCATTGCACCGTTGGTCTTGTTATTTTCTTTTTCAATTTGGACCTAATATCATCAAATCTTTTCCGACAATGATACTTGTCCCCTGACACTATTCCCCACAAGGCATTGACAACCAATGACTATTGTGTCCCACTTTCTTTTTTGCTTGCTGCACTTGTCCGCCCGTGAAAAACCATATAAAAGATATGAGGATAAATTATAATAATATAAGCACCAGTTTCCTACACTGCTAGCTGTTCCAAAGATAGCAAACATGCTGTTTTAATGTGTAGTATGGAAGCACATGAGCATTCACTACTAAACCTATACATGTAAGCAAGGTTGCATTCATATTGTATGCAGTTCTGGCAAATTGACCGCCTTGTTTTATTTGTCCTTGTAACGCATGATAAAAGCTGTGTTTCCACCTAATAACATAAAATGATATATGTGTACCCATTTTGCATATGAACAAAACCAGATGCCCTAGATCACATGTATTGAATAATAAATGTAAAGTTACCTTACCTACTAAATGTCCATAGAGACTGTCATAGTGCTCCAGAATGCCAGTGACAAGACCCTATTTTCCTGGTCATTGATCGAGGATTCTGGCTTCTCCACACTTTTTTCCGAGCAGGTTTAGTGGTCATAGCTTGGCTGGTGCTGAACCTGGACTCTCCTTCTTCCATGGAAGACTCCAAAGCTGGCCACCGCAAGCACGCCACCACCAACACCCCATCGCACACTGCGCCACCAGCACACTCCCACACCCAGCACTCCCACCCCCTAGCACCAGCACTCCACGCCAGCACAGCACACACTCCTACACCATCACTCACACTCCTAGCACCAGCACTCCAGCACCAGCACTCCCACTCAACAGCAACAGCACTCCCTCCCACACAACAGCACTCCCACTCCAACACAGCACTCCACGTCCCCCAACAACACTCGCATGCACCAGCACTCCAAATCCCACTCCCAGCAACAGCACTCCCCTCCCAGCAACAACAACTCGCAGGCACCAGCACTCCCACTCCAGCAACAGCACTCCCACTCCCAGCACAGCACTCCCACTCCCAGCAACACCACTCGTGTGCACCAGCAACATCACTCCCTGAAACAGTACGTTCACTCCGACGTGTACTCCCACGAGTAGCACTCCCACTCCCACCAGCATCACTCTTCCCCGCTTTGCGGGCATACTTCCAGCACTCACAAAAAACAGACAGAATGTACAGGCCAATCACACGACCCACTTCCACATATAAAACAATAAGATGTAAACAAAACCCAAAGGCCAAAGCCTCACCCAATACACAACAAGTCTCTCAGTCATATGCAAACTTCATCGTCCAGCTCTGTGCGTCTCTCTCTCTCTCTCACTCCCAACAACACAGAGAATGTTAGCAGTACACGTTGCCTTTAAATATGGCGCGCAATCAAAAACATGCTTGTTCGCCTATTCAGCATGATTTGTGATTGTGCAACCTAACAGCACCCCGCCCGCACGCCGATACACCTGTGTGTGATCGGCTCATCATCGTGAGAGTGGGCGGATTTGTTTTTCGGCTTGATTTTGAATGTATTCGGCACTTACTGCATACGGAGAGGGAAAAACGCCAATAACATGACTAAATCGATAAGCTTGCGATTTCACATAATCGTCGCTTACTGCATGAGGCCCATGTACTGGTATGTCTCAGACAGATCTGCAACCCTGATTTTCACCATTATCGCCTACCATCAGTGCTTCCACTACAGTCAGGGGTTCTGGGGATGACATGCAAATGAGCACACAGTGTCACACTTTACTCTTTTCAATTTAACACTGAATGGTAAATAAACTGGTGAAATATTTTCTTTACCATTTTATATTCCTTTGTTACTTCCTTCTCTCCTTTTACCACAAAGGAATAACAGTCTAGTTAAGGTAAGGATTCTGAATGGACAGTGTTTTTTTAAGCAACCACTATTGAACAGATGTTTTAAATTATGGAAATGTTCTTTGATTTAAACAACAGCATAAACTCAAGAACCCAATGAGGTAAACTACCCTTGTGTTTTATATATCTTTAAAGAGGGAACAGTCGGAATCAGATTGTTTATACTAGAACGCCTTTCAACCAGTAATAATGTTATCACAGCGCACCTCATCATATTGATATCAACTAGTAATTAATCTAACAATGCTAACTGAGGCAAACACGAGAATATGATTTAGTACATTGTTATCATATAAGGTTGGAGGGCTGGTTAATTATAAGCTGGTATTAGCAAACTATGGGATCTTATAAACACCTCATTTAAACATTTAGATTAAGGTGCAATCCCACAGTCACCAGTTGCCTTTCTTAGGGACCCCTGATTGGGGAAGTGTTTGTCAATCATGGGTTTTTTTACCCTTATCAGAGACGCATAAGAGATAAGAGAGACTATGCTGTATTTACTGAATAGAGATGGGCAACATTTGTCAAACTCAAGTCACACATGTTTTACTAACAACATTCAAGGAAATATTGAATGTAAAAACAAAAAATGAAACCCCCCACCTCCAAATGTCATACTGTACTGTCTGTAAAGAGGAAGATGATCCTTTCCTTATTTATTTTTTACTAGAGTGAAATTGTAATTATATATATATCATAGTGGTCTATCTCAAACCTGCTTAGCCCATTAGACCAACCTCACACTGATGATACCCATCAAGGGTTGAAACATGCCTGTGAGTGGGTTCAATGGCTTTGCATCTCATCCCATCCCTGTCTAAAGCTGTGTTTTAAAACAGCATGCATTGGCTTGAGGATTTGCTTGTGTATACGAGCTTGAGACAAAAGGTGGCACTGAGTGCTCATTTGCATGTAATTTCCCAGGATCCCTTGCTGCAGTGGAAGCGCTGTATGCTGGGCGATAATGGGAAAGACAGGGTTGCAGACCTGTCTAAACATGCAATTGAACATACAGTACATATTTACAGTTTATATATATTATATACTGTATATATTATATATTCCCTCAAACCCACCTCAAACAACACATGGAGTGATACCTATACAACAAGGAGCACACCTGAATACTGGGAGAAATCTAATATACTGTAATTTGCAAAGTATATTTTATGTGACTCTTTTTAGCATATCTCCCAGTTATAGCAGGTTTGCTTCTTTTGGGCACGGGGTCTCTCCATGTGTTTGAAGGGATATGCATGAAGCACTTATGACTCTAGTATAATTTCTTTTGTTAACTGTTGAACATACAGTACCACTGGAATTAGTTCCCTTTGGTCCTAGTTGAAATTGCTCCTTTAAATGACATTACAGTAGACTAAATCATTTTACTAGAAACATTGCTAGGATTAATTATATCTTTTGTAGGGTGGGAGCAAGTACAGTCAATTTAAGAAAATCCGCTCACATCAGAAATTGTATCCTTCTCCTGTATATTGTATTTTCTCATAGCAACTTCAATGCTTCCTCCTAGACTGGACAATAACTTTCACAATCTGGGCAAAAATTGACCTGGACCCTAAGGCGAAAGTGAAGCCTCATCAGGGGACATGTGAGATATTTCGAGGAGTGAAATATATTGGGCGTACATAGATTATGACAATGTACCATATCTTCCCTACAAAGAACAGTATCTACAGTATGTGATTTATAGTGATTCTGGTGCAAACAATGTGCAGACATATCCCATTCTGACTAAGCGAGCTAACCACGTTTTGTCCCATTTGTCACAACCTACCTCTGTGAGCCGGGATTTTTTTGTTTTTAACAATAAAGATGTAAAGCGAGGAACAAGCTGAAAGTCGTACATAACGTAGTGACTCTCTCAATGACGTTGCCTAGAATTGAATCTTGGTTGCTGATAAGAAGCAGTCTTCGACTAAGACTAATTTTGGCATTATACAGTAAATTGTTACTTTTTCTGTGATAGAATCAAGTTTGTAAAAAATGAAAAATAATCTTTCTTTGGATTCTCAATAAAGGTTTTTGAGTTGTTGTATCTTGACATTGTGATGATACACGTAGTTTAGCATAAAATAGAAAAGGCTGAGTCACCATTGAGAGGGAGTAAGTGACGGCTCACACTGTAGACCCAGGTTATGCCGACCTGTCATGGTTAACCACTGCCCTATTTCTAGTTTTATGATCTTTAAACAATTCCAATTCCTCCAGTTTCAAGTTAATCAATTTCCTTACTTTCTATGTTCTCCTTTTATAGTATAGCTAAAGTCAAGCACACCAAAGTAAATAGCAAGTCACGTTAGTCAAGTAACAGTCAATTTATAACGTTACATGCACCTTCATCAGATACAAAATCCAGACATACATACTCTACCAATATTTTATAGCACCATATTGCCCACCACCCACCTCTCTCAGAACGCCATGTCCTGGACATAGACACCTGGAGCTTCCAGTTGATGATGTCACAAGCGTCGGAAACATCACAACATGAATACGTCACAGCGCCCGATTGCAATACAAGCAGGCACCAGGAACTGTCCCCAAGGGAGAACACACCATAGCAACGTAGAGAAGGACAACAACATGGTAATGTGTCATCATAGCAACAGAATATAGTTGCAAACAACCATTTGTGATTAAGAATTAATGACAATAATAAAAGAATCCAATAAGCATGAAGAAAAGAGAGAGACAATTATCAGCCCCCCATTTCCTGGCACTGGATTTCTTCCTTTTAGTACAGCTTTTATAGTATATCAGTTAGTGTTAAAGTTTGCATTTACTGTATAATTTTACCATAATGATTAATTTTCTCCTGAAGAAATGTACTGTACATTGTGTTTCATTTTCAATGTAAAATGTGGACACTCTATTTTTAAATGTACATGGACTTATATGCTATGCCTTGTATTATATATGCAATTACTAGCCGTAAAATGACAGTGACATGTTAATCAATGCTCTGTCATCCAATGGACATTTTTTATTGCATCTAGTCTTAAAATGTATTCTTCCTTTTTGCCTAAACAAGTAGCAAAAGGGTTTTTGCCTTTAATTGTCCATTCTCAAAAGGTCAACGTTTAGCTGTGATCCCATATCTTGACACCTTTTCTTTTTAGTGTAAATATCCAACTAAGGGGCAAGCATCAAACTTTTTCTTGATAATTGCCACAATAACATTTCAAATAGAGAATTGAACAATGGCAGAAAGTACAGTATGCAATATTATATTTTACTCTATAAAAGATTAATACAGTACATTTCCATTTTATTAATATGAACAAATGAATTCCACTTTATCCTGCTACCAGTTTTTTCTATGCCACCGTCGTACAGTCTCTCCATCTGTCTTCTTGTGCATACATTTTTTTCTTCTCATTATTCTTTTCTCTGCCTCTCTATTACACATTTACCATCCGTACATATTCCCAATGAGTTTTATTTTGAATATTTTCCTCATTATATAGATGAATGGGGAGGGATACTAATGTGGGGGGGACATGGTACAATTCATAAACATTTCTATTTGATCATAAATTTCAATTCAGATTAAAATACATTTACATTTTTACATTATAAATCTGACATATTTGAAGATTCCCAGAGCAGCCAAATCTCACAAATTTATCAAAAAGATCCATTCAACGACTTGGGAGACGTTCCATAAGATTAACCTCTTTTAATTTTTGGACAACATAGTCATGGGTGCCTGATCATATCTGTAGAAGTCAATATTTGGAAACGTTTAGGTATAGTTTGAGATTTTGTTTTATAAAATAATGCTGAAATGGATCTCTTGAAATTGTTTGATTGGTTTAGTTATCCATCCGTACATATGCCCAATGATTTTTAATACAGTTGATGGGATGTGGTGGCGAGGAAGCAAAAGACGTTGATACATTCAGTGCTGAAAGTAGCCGGTATGGTCGCGTGCTCAGCATTGATAAGACATAGTGCCGGTACTTCATACCAGTATGAATTAATGGGGGTCTAAAACTAAGGGAACTAACCTGTCTCTCTCCGCGCCTCTCCCTGGGTTCTCTGTGCCTCCCTACCTCTCTCCATCTCCCTGCTGTCTCCGTGTCCTCTCTGTTCTCTCACTTTCCATCTTACTGCTGTCTCCATGCTCCCTGCCTCTCTCTCAATATCCTTGCTGTCTCTATGCCTCCCTGTCTCTCTCTCCATCTCCTTGCTGTCTCCATGCCTCCCTATCTCTCTCTCAACCTCCTTGCTGTCTCCGTGCCCTTGCTGTCTCTGTGCCTCCCTGCCTCTCTCTCCATCTCTCTGTGGTCCCCGTGCCTCCATGTCTCTCTCATTGTGCTGCGTATCTCCCCAAAAGAACCGCTGTTTTCAGTGACGTGGATCCCTATTATGGATTCCCTATATGGATATGTCCATATTAGGGCATCCTACATCACTGACTGGAGCTGACACTGGATATGCAGGATGGGAGACAGCAGTGAAATAGTGAGAGGCATGGAGAGAGATGAGAGAGAGGAGAGAGATGAGAGAGATGGAGAAGCAGGGAGAGAGACAGGTTAGTCAGAAGCAGAGCTTCCGACAGGAGCTGTCCTGGCCCAGTTGGCTTCGGCATAGAGCTGGAATTGGGCCAGCTTATTGGGCCTAATGGAAATCCACCACTGTGTGTGTGTGGGTATTATTTTGAGGGGGTATTGTGTTTATTATATGTGGTGGGGTATTATATTGTGTATATTGTCGGGGGATATTATTGTGGGGTAATTAGTGAGTTTATTGTCGGTGGGGTGATATTATTTGGGGTGTGTTTCTATTTTTGAATTGTGGGGGTTATTATGGTGGGTGGTATTGTGTGTTTATTGTTGAGGTGTATTATTGTGGGGAGGGTCATTATTGTTGGGGCGTAATTTTGTTGGTATATATATATAGCTTTAGAGGGAGGAGGGGCTCAGTAAGTAAGACACTGACTATAACAATGACCCCAAGTGATTTAGGTGGTTCCATTCATGGTGTCAGCTCCTTGTGACCTTGTTGTCCTGTATCCCCCAATGACTCAGGCACCAAAATAGATCATAAGCTTATCTGTCAAAAATTATATGTGCTACATACCGCGAACATACAGTAATTGTGAAGCGCTCTGAGTCCCATTGGGAGAAAAGTGCTACAGTTCATGTATATGACATAAATGAATATTATCTATACATCAGGTTACATTGAAAAGCAGAATTTTACACATATAACGTGACATGATCAATATAGTTTTCTCTTATTCACAGGTCCTCAGTCAGTTAATGTTTTTTGTAAAATTGCATTTGTTCTCTGCAATTAGTTATGCTTTATCGCTTGCCTTCTGAAATATGCAACTAGGGTTGGTGAACGTATTTGGAAATGTATAAAAGTCACATAATTCATTAAATTCAGTAGAGTGCGGATAGACTAAACTTATCTCACAGTTGGTAATAATATTAATTTATTATTTTTCAAACAATTACTGATTGAGTACATTCAGAGATAACATCTAAAACTGTTCTCAAATTGTTTTAATTCCAAAGTTGGAGGAAGATACTAGAGAGAAAAATAGTATGACATAGATTCTCCCCAGCATGGAGGTATTATACTGTACACTGGAGGTGCTTAACTCCAGTCCTCAAGCCTCCCCAACAGGTCGGTTTCAGGATTTCCCAGCTTCAGCACAGGTGGCTCATCAGTCCCTGCTTCAGGCGTCGACTGAGCCTCTGATTGAGCCACCTTGGCTGAAGCTGGGAGTTACTGGAGTTGAGCACCCCTGCACAATAAGACCAAGATCCCCTTTGAATTTAGGGTAAAAAGAATGCATCAGCATAATTCATTTTTACTGTTAGATTTTGATTTTTTTTAAAGAGGTCACTGCATTGAATACTACATTTTTCCTTAACCTTTATGTACTGCACCGACACACTTTATTCGAGCAAATACCCGGTATGTACCTGGCAGATACCTGGAATGCGCCGCTCCTCACCTCTGACAAGCCCCGTTGCATTTGCCTTCCCAGCCTGTGTTATGCCTCGGCTGATTGGGCGGTCTGACACACTGCACACACACTGCTCATTTCTCACACTGCACACACTGACACACTGCACACACACTGCTCATTGCTCACACTGCACACACTGCACACACACTGCACACTGCACACACACTGCTCATTGCTCACACTGCACACACACTGACACACTGCACACACACTGCTCATTGCTCACACTGCACACACTGACACACTGACACTTTGTTTTGTTTTTGGGTTAACACATCCAGAAAGTAAAAATAATGGTATTATTTATCTATTAGCATAGACTTAATACCACTGTATTGTAGCAATAAACGTTGCATTAACGTCCAATAATGTGATGTTGAGTAGTGTCTAAGCCATTACTACCTTCCAGATCCTAAAATAGGTGTTTAAACTAAAAATTAAAGAGGAACGGCAAATAACACTTGGAGGTAACACTGTCAGGTAAAATCATTCCTAACTATAGTGACAACCTCATACAGACCCTCTAAAGCCTTCTTCAGGTGTTTGGATAGGATAAACGCCCAAGTTTTTGTATGACCTAATGTAAATCCACATTAATGCTAATTGGATTTTAGTGGATGTGCTGTGGGGATCAACACCTCTTTTGCATATAATAATTTATCCTAATGGCCATTATAGTACAATGCAGTGTCTTCCAGAAGAAACACGATGAATCATTATATTATAGCCTCTGAAGAAATGCGGTTACGGCTCAATGTGACATAGGTTAAGGTCATGTTAAGTCACTTATCAGAGCGTGTAAATCTTGCCCAATAGAATAAAAATATAGAGAAAGAGCGTATGCATTTCATTCAGTTTTGTATTGTAATATTACTTAGTGAGGGTTGGGGTTCCTTACAATGTATCTGATTTTAGACACGCTATTAGAGAGGGTTGGGGTTCCTTACAATGCATCGATTTCAGAAGTGCATGGGAGAGGGTTGGGGTTCCTTTCAATGTATCTGATCTCAGACGTGCTGTTAGAACAATATAGATAAATTAGTTAAACTGTTTCTTTTCTCAGTTCAAATCAATACCTATATTCAAATTTATGACTATAAGGTTTTACTTTTTTGTTTGCAGCCTCAAATTCAATGGACAATGATTCAAATGGGATAAACCCATGCATCGTGGACCAGAAAATGCTTGCAAAACTAAAAATAAATTTAGTGTAAAATAGATCATGTTACAAATGACAGTTATTAAGAAGAATGTAAAGTTTAAAAATATCCTGCCAGAAACACATAAGTGTCTAGAGAGGTTTATCAATAAGCTGGAATGTTTCTTCCACTTAAAAGGATATTCAGTATTTTATTGAACACCTACACATCAAAAATATTACAAATCTCCAGTAACCTTTAGAAAATGTTTCATACGGCTACTGTTAAAGTCACATATGTGGGTTATTACATCTTTATTGTAGTGATAACATCTTGGTAGAAATCCTGAAAAATAATCAATGCTTTTAGTTTTAGTTATTCGAGCCTCTAGTATTTATTTTGTAATGCATTTTTGGGAGACTTCCTTTGAGAAGCAGAGCTGAAACTTTAATTGGCCTGACGTTATGTGTTCTAACGAGTGTGAATATGCTAATCCAGTTCAGAATGTGAAACACATGAATTCGTTTTAGAGATGGGTAAATTCTCGCAATCCGGTTCCGATTTTCTAGCATTTCCCCTCAAATCTGTTCGCGGTGTAAAAATGTGGACTTTTTGGTGTTTAAATCCGAATAGATTAATCAAAATCTGCCATTGGATAGAACCTGTGGAAGCCAAATCCGGTGGCAGATTCTTAAGAAACCGCCAACGGATTGCTGAAAGTGGTGGATTTTGCAAATCCCGTCAAAGGGTTGCAGAAATCAGCGGAGTGTATTGGTAAAACAATAAACAATCTCACAAATGAAAACGCACTTTTGAGATTGATGTGCTGAAATCCACGGGACCAAAAAGAACCGGGGATCCGCTGCGGATCCAAATCTGCCCCAAAATGTGGCCATTTCTAATTAGTATGCATGGTCTAATAAGGAGCTAATACCACAACCTGAAACTGTATCAAAGTGTGTACTACTCTGAAAAGTAACTTTATTTGTAGGCATGTGTATGTCTTCAGAAGGTACCCAAAACCTGCTACACCCCGTTACGCCATACACATGTTAAACAGGACATACGTATTCCAGGTAACAGCATGTACTGTGTAAGTTTTTTATTTATTTATTATATCCCCCCCCCCCCCCATCACTTATTGACATCTGGTTACAACACACTACCAGGTAGCTGCACAATGCGATCTCTAAATTGAGCTCAAAGGAGGAAAGTGAAAGGGTTAATATACCTGTCTTTGAGTGGGTTTCTGATTTTGACATCCTTTAACAGGCATGGCTTTACTTGTTTAGGAAACTGCCTGTAAAACCCACTAGAGAAACATACATATGAAATGGCTAGGCTACAAAGAGACTTGCTTATTTGCAGTTACTGCCAAGTGTTCATGCCTTCAGGTTAACTATATAAATATGGCATCAGGAGAAGAAAGATGTATGTGGGAAGGTAAGCCAACACTCATTCATTTCTTATTTAAGTTGGACTTTGTATTGTGGGGATATGCCACTTGTTCCCACCATACCTTATATTGAAGTTTTGACACTAGTTACTGTTGGTGGACTCATTGCATTCTGGCCAAAATCGAAGCCTCATTCTTCCTGAGAAGTCAAGATAGAGTCCAAGTTTCATCACAGACCTGAACCCCCTCCTAATACTGCTCTGATTCAGGGTCCTGATTACTGGCACATCCAACTGTTAGGCAGAGGTTTTCTGTGGCAGAAAGAACTAGCTCGTATGCACTCCAATAAAACAACACTTTAATGTGATTGCGCCTGGACATCAGTTTTTTGTACCCCTGCGGCAAGCTGTGAACCACTGAACCCTTCCTTTTACCTACTATATCAACTGGCTGGAGCACGCTTCCACAGCGCACCTGATCAGTGTTACCTGCATCATCAACACGAGGATTGAACTCGGCGACTCAAGTCAGTGAGTACTCTTGTATCTGGGGGGTTGCTGTGTTGTGAGACGCCGGGTCTGTGAGGGCAGTGGTGGGGAGCAGTTGCGGTTAGCGTATCAGAGCCCACGCAGGGGACACGGCTTTTTACTGCTGGATCTGTCTCTCCTTACCACGTCTAGCCCCAATCCCGTTGTCAGTCTTTATTACACAGCCCAACTACTCACCTACATCTGTTATTCAGGTATTGGTTAACTGATTACGAGCGCTTAAGGAATTTATACATTGGATAACATTGTGGATTACATGTGTGCACGATATAGAGCACGGTTCTTTTGGAGTTTATTTCTGATTTTTCCTCTACAAATTTACACTGTCATTGTGAGTGTTTACCCTGATTTTTATATAAAGTTGGACTTTTACAGAACTAGGCTTTGAATCCTTCTACAGTATACCATTGCGGGAGCAGAGAGAAAGAAAACCTTTCGTGCCTGGAATGGTAAATACCTCCCATTGTATCTGTAAAGGATTTTGTGAACAGTGCTTCACTATTTTGCCCTATTTTTTCTTTCTATTTTGTGTTGATTTTCCTGAATATATCATCGTTCAAAGAACTGGGAACAGTTCTTTCTTCAAGCAGCACCATCCTGAATAACCAGTTTATTCAGTTTAGATAGTATTATATGTTGAGCGCATCTTTTATTGCTTTATATCCTCATCTCTTGTAGAGAGAAACTTCAGACTCCCACATTATAGAAGTGTTTTATACTATTGCTAATTGGAGAATTATCTAAGAGCTTTCTACTCTATGCTGTCAACAGAAGAAGGTGACTCCAATGGGGAAATTCATCTGAAAAGTCTCAATCGCTCACATGGCACATATAGAGCTAGCCTCTTGAACTGAGCTTCGTGGCTCTGTTTTAAAATGGTATTGGGTAATGGTCAACAAAGTTATATACACAAGTCCCGTCCTATTTTTTCCATAGATATTGATATTATTATATTGTGAATGATAAAAACATGCTTTAGATAAGATTTTAAATGTATTGCCTATATAGCCATGCATAATAATGGTTATTGCTTTCCTCTCTGTTGGCAGTAAGTCTGGTAAGAACAGGTATGCCAGCAGTAGTTATGGAGGTTTTCCCTCATCCAATGGTGATGTGCCCTATGTATGGGGGGAGTGGCTGTATGCTCTGAGTCCCTGGATAGTGGACCTCAGGGATGCGCCTGCCTCCTGAAGTATATAAGGCACAACACAGTTAGGTCTAGGTGTTCTAGCAGTGTTCCAGCAGCAGTGGAAAGCTGTTAGGAAGAGTATTGCCTGAATAAGGGATTGTAGGAACACTTTGTGACCCTAGTGACGTAAACTGCGGTCCAGGTTGACCAATCAGCCTGTCTAAGCCACTCTTGTGTCCAGGGACCTGGCACAGAGGGGATCTCCCTAGGAGAAGAGGGAATCCCACTTCAAATTTGGGAGGGCGTACCTGGAAAAGGGACAGCACGGAGAGATGTGCGGCTAGAGCCGGCAGCTGCATGTGGCAGTCTGCTATCACCGTCTACAATAAAGATGACCTTGGTAACGATACCCCACTGTGTGAGTGTGAAGTTACTCAGCAGTGGATGGCACCACCAAGAAGGAGTTCCTCACCAGGACCATCTCCCTGCGGAAGCATAGACCCTGATGAAGTGGAGGCGCTGCACATGATGTAAGTTGAACTCGCACCCAACCTCAGCTACCTGTTCTTCTGCTTTTTCACCTACTAACATCACAGCGGGAGGACTCAGGAGTTCTGTTGCCTAGGTGCACCACACCACACGTAATGGGAGTTGGTTATTAAAGTACCCGGGCCAATGTGAGATTGGGGGGGGGGAAACCCGTTACACCAAACATGAAAGGGGATATGTTTCAATGTTTACACTGGCGACACACTTTATTCGAGCTCGGCTAGTCCCACGAATTCGGGATATACGGGTGTATTGAGGTTTGTGACTGTTTTCTGCCCGAGTGCATTGAGTTATTTTCTCGGCAGGGATTGAAGCATTTTATTCCCGCTGCGCTGCAATACTGCAACAGTACATATATATATACTGCCTTACAATTCATGAATTATGCCATCTGGTAGACAC
>WSYH01001637.1:0-50397 GCA_036426205.1 Ascaphus truei
GGGCTGTTGTTATACAGTATATATATATATATATATATATATATATATATATATATATATATATATATAGTATATATACTGCATTACAATTCATTATAGGGGACGGCTTCAAAGAGAACAGCTCGCAAGCGCCCCCATGTGTTTTTACACGGCATTGCAGTATTGCAGCCAGCTGGAATAAAATGCTTCAATCCCTGCTGGGAAAATAACGCTATACACTCCGGCAGAAAACGATCACAAACCTCAATACACCAGAGTATACCCAAATTCGCGGGACTAGCCAAGTTAGAATAAAGTGTGTCGGCACTGTATGCTATTATAAATATTAATCATTTTTAAGTTTATACTAATAGTGTGTTTTTTCTTCTTTTGCGCCCTGCTATATGGTTCTATTGCTTCGGTTGTTTGCCCCGGGAGAGTGAGGAGCTACAGAGAGAATTGTACTCACACTTTTGGGACATTACAAGATTTTTGGGACCGCGCGCACTATTTTTATTTTCTTTTGTCCACCTGTAGGCCTCCAGACCCTGTTTGAAACCTTTTGCTGGGCCACTGTGAGGTCTACAGACACCCGCCAGGACCACCAGGGACTCCCGTGTGCCTGGGGTATTAATAGAATGTATGTCAAAGAATAAATCATGTTGTATGGGGGACACAGGTGAGGGTTATATATTATTTATTAAATACAGTAATGTTTTTTGTGGGGCTGTGTATTGTTTTGATTGTGGGGGTGGGGGAAGCTATTATTGTCCCCAAGCCTGGGTAGGTCTTCCGGGTGTGTAGTGGGTGAGGGCGGTTAGGCCTCACGGGTGGGGGTAGTGGGGGGTATTTAGGCCTCCCGAGTGAGTGGTGAGTGAGGGTGGGTTAACCCCTTAATGACTGTCGCGGTTAATAACCACTAAGGTGATTAAGGGTTTAGGGGACCTTAGATTGGCTCTTTTTATTCTTGTGTATATTTTTCAGCACCCGAGTGTATGGACGGTGATGAAGATGAGGATGGCCTTCATCGTGGGTGCCAGATGTAATGCCTGTATGCCCGCAGACCAAGCTAGACCCCAGTACTGAGGTGGGAATGGTATGATACCACACACCCACAGCAGTGGGAGCAAGCCAGGAGTGTGGTATAGCGTTGCTGGGCCTGTTGAAAGAGTAGTTAGTAGATACTTGCAACGCTTGGGGAGTGTCCGTGAGAATAGTCGTGTTCGTTTGCCAATGTTCAGGGGATCCAGAGAGTAGAGTCGTCAGAGAGCAAGCCAGGTCCTAGGAAGCCAGAGGTCAGCGAAGTCGTATGCGTAGCAGGGTCCAAGGGGTTACCAGAGAGCAAAGTAGTCCAGGGAGAGCAGGGGTCAAAGCCAGGGAAATCCAAAGTAACACAGGAGCAGGTATTCAAAGGAGCACAGAGGGAGCACAGCATAGAACAGGTACACACACGGAAACAGGAACTATGCAGAGCGAGGAAAAAATGGACAGACAGGGATTATAAAGGAAGGTGCACCAATGACAGAGGGGGGAGGAGTAGAGAGAGAAGTGGGAGAAGCTGGAGATAGGTCAGGGGAAGAAGAGGAGGAGACAGCAGGAGCAGTCTGGGAAATGGCCTGAGAGGCGGAGACAGGGGAAGGCAGATAAAAAGCGTCGGTGCGCGTGCCCCCTGTAAGCTGGGGATGCGCGTGCACAGGTTGCAACACTGGCGCGGCCCGCACGGAGCAGGGGAAGACCGCACGAGGAGGACGGAGCCAGGAGGAGGGGAACGCACGCGAGGCCTGAGCCCGCACGATGGCTAACAAGGGCAGGGAGGAAAATGCACGTGCGTCCTCCATTGGCGCACGTATAGGATGCGTCACCAGGTGTGCGGAATGCCGCGCCGCGGGTACCACGCGAGGAGGAGACAACGGGATGGATGGTACCACAGGAGAAGGTAACGGAGCTACTGCAGGGGAGATGGAGCGGGGACGATCAAGGCGAGGGCTAAGGGGACGCGTGGGTATGTGGGACCTGCGGGGAACGCGCTGAGCTAAAGGGAAAGAGGTAGATGGTGAAGGAGAGGAGTGAGAAGGAATAGGAAGGGTGACAGGAGATGGGAGAGAGGGACAAAGAGAGGAAGGAATCTCCTGAGTCGTCACAGTATCCCCCCCTTGAGGATCAATCTCCGAGTGATCCAACCACGGTTTAAGGGGGAATCTCTGGTGAAACTGGGAGAGCAACCTTGGGGCATGGACGTGATGTGCCGGTACCCAGGAACGTTCCTCAGGACCGTAGCCCTTCCAATGTACCAAAAATTGAAGTTTTTGTTTAGAAATACGAGAGTCAATAAGGGACTGTATTTCATACTCCTGTTGACCCATGGTGGAGACTGGAGTAGGTTTCCGCAAGGGATCCGGGAAGTGAGGGCTGGACACAAACTTTTGAGAAGGGACACATGGAAAACCGTAGGGTCTTTCATAGAGGGAGGAAGCTCGAGGCGATAGGCCACAGGGTTGACCCTCTCCAAGATCTTAAATGGTCCCAGAAATCTAGGGGACAATTTGGGTGAAGGAGACTTGAGCTTAATGTTTTTAGCTGAGAGCCAGACTAGATCACCGGGTTTGAAAGAAGGTCCTCTCTGACGATGGCGATCAGCCTTGGTCTTCTGCTTGGCTACCGCCGATCGTAAGGACTTGAGAATCTTCTTCCATGATTCTTGCAAGTTGGTGATATGAGAGTCGGCTGCAGGAACTCCAGAAGGAGAAGGTGAGAGAGGAAGGCTACTAGGGTGAAAGCCACAGTTGATAAAAAAGGGAGACTCCTGAGTGGATTCGTTCTTTAAGGAGTTGATGGCGAATTCGGCCCGTGGTAGAAGATCCACCCAGTTATCTTGTGAGTCGGAAATGAAGCATCTCAGATACTGCTCGAGAGTTTGGTTCATTCTTTCAGTTTGGCTGTTAGTTTATGGATGATATCCTGAGGAGAACAAGAGTGATATACCCAATCTTTGAGAGAAAGCTCACCAGAATTTCGAGATGAACTGGGATCCCCGGTCTGAGACGATAGAAATAGGAACTACGTGAAGCCTGAAGATTTCCTTGGAGAATACATCTGCCAATGTAGCCGAGTTGGGAAGACCCTTGAGGGGCACGAAGTGAGCCTGCTTTGAAAATTGATCAACTACAACCAAGATCGTGTTCATCCCTTTGGACACTGGCAATTCAATGATAAAGTCCATTGAAATGTGTTTCCATGGTTGTTTTGGGATGGGAAGGGGTAGCAGCAGTCCCGACGGTTTATGATGGAGGGTTTTACTCTGGGCAAAAACCGGACAGGTCGAGGTAAAATTGAGGATATCCTGATTCATCTTAGGCCACCAGAAAGTCTGTTTAATGAGATCAGCTGTCCTCTTGAAGCCTGGATGACCAACTGCTCTAGAGGAATGACCCCAAATTAAGATTTTATGGCGGAAACGTGGGGCCGCTTAGCGACGTCCTTCTGGTACCCTGAACCTGCTGGGGACATGTGCTTGTGCCTTGTGGATCTCGTCCAAGATTTCAAAGTTGTTAGCCGAGATTATGCACTTGGCCGGGAGAATAGGTTCAGAGATTTCTTTAGCCTCTGAGGCAAACTGACGAGAAAGGGCATCCGCTTTAACATTTTTGGTACCAGGGATATAGGAGATGGTGTAGTTGAAGCGGGAAAAGAAGAGTGACCAGCGAGCCTGGTGGGAGCCCAAGCGGCGAGCACCCTCAATATATAACAGGTTTTTGTGGTCCGTGAGAATGGCGATTGGTTCCTTGGAAGCTTCTAAAAGATGTCTCCATTCCTGGAGAGCCAACTTGATGGCCAAAAGTTCACGATTACCAACATCATAGTTCTTTTCTGGTGCTGAACATTTACGTGAAAAAAAACACAAGGGGCCTCATGCAGTAAGCGGCGGAAAAATGCATTCGCCAGTTTAGCAATTAGCCATGTTTTTGGCGTGTTTACGTCGCTGTATGCTGTAAGTGGCGAAATGTGCGGCGAATCAATGCGCCGCCACCATTAGCAAATATGTGGAGTCGCTTGGCGGGAATGTTGAAATGGCGTGTACGCACCGCGTGTGGCGTGCACGCACTGCGTGTGGCGTGAACGTACCGCCAATGGCGTCTGTTTCTGAATCGCGCGCTTAAACAACCAATGGCGTGATTGTGCGGCCTATTTAAAGGTAACATTTGTTTATATTCTTTCTCTGTGTTGTTGTGAGAGAGAGGGAGTGACGGACAGAGCTGTGCATTGTGACAGTACTTCATACAGGTGTTGATTGATTTGTGTTGTGGTGTAATATTTTGTTTAGCATTTGATGTTATTGTCTATTTGAATTTGTTTAGTGAGTTTGAGGTTTATTTTTGTTGTGTTGCTTGTGAGTGCTACAGGTATGTACGGGAGGCGTGGCAGTCAGAGGACTGATGCTGGGGTGAGTGGTGGTTCTCGTGTGAGTAGTCATGTGAGAGAGGGGACTGATGCAAGGGTGAGTGCTGCTTCTCATGTGAGTAGTCGTGTGAGAGAGGGGACTGATGCAAGGGTGAGTGCTGCTTCTCGTGTGAGTAGCCATGAGAGAGAGGGCAGTGATGGTAGGGTGAGTGGTGCTCGTGTGAGTAAGGGGACGCATGGTGGTGGTGTGCGTCGTGGTGCTGTGGCGTCTGATGGTGCATTGCTTCTGGATTCTCTTCCATTGGAAGAAGGGGAGTCCAGTCAGCAGCAGGCAGGTGCCAATGCAGCACGTGCTTCAAGGACTAAAAAGACAGTGCCAAGAAATAAAAGATTTAATCAAGCAGAAATTACAGCCCTTGTGACGGGCATTGTGGCAAAATATGACCAGCTCTGTGGTAATTTAGTAGGTAAGATATTGTAATCCTTGATTATGTTTTCTATTATATTCCTATGATTATGCTTAAATACAGTATGTTGTAATACATGTGATTTCATGGCCTTTATGTATGTCATATGTAATACATGGTATATATGACAGTATCTAAAGGAGGTTAAGGATGTATGTTAAAGTCATGTCTGTATTTATAAATATAATGGATCTAATAGATCTGACTACATAATGATTGTATGCACATTATCAGTGAATCTTACAAATTTTTATTGCATTTACACTGGCGACACACTTTATTCGAGCTTGGCTAGTCCCACGAATTCGGGTATATCCGGGTGTATTGAGGTTTGTGACTGTTTTCTGCCCGAGTGCATTGAGGTATTTTCCAGGCAGGGATTGAAGCATTTTATTCCCGCTGGCTGCAATACTGCACAGTATATATATATATACTGCATTACAATTCATGAATTTATGCCATCTGGTAGACACGCGAAGCATTGCAGCCTATTAAATCCTAATCATTATCATTTAACAGTTCAGCCGCCCGTCAGCCAGGCATGAACCCAGGCTGGGAAGGCAAACGCAACGAGGCTTGTCAGAGGTGAGGAGCGGCGCATTCCAGGTATCTGCCAGGTACATACTGGGTATTTGCTTGAATAAAGTGTGTCGGTGCAGTATATATTATAATGGAGGTAATCTTAATTACTGATTAATTTCCTTCTACCAGTAGTTTAAGGCAGCATGCAAAGTACTGTGATTTTATAATCATTATTTTTCATGTATTTGCTATTTTACATAGGTGATGAATATTCATGTCTTGCGGTATTAATGTTACATGTGATCAATTTCTTTATGTATACTTATGTATATGTTTTTTTATGTCAACATCTGTATACATATATGTTATACTATATGTAAGGGGTTCACCCCCGGTTCCTCTGATCTTCCTTTGCCCCCTGCCTTACCCCTGTGGCAGTGGGGGAAGGGGACGGCGACTTCTCCCGGCGGGCACCGCCATCTTGGTTGCGGCGCGAGGTTCGCGCAATGCGCAGAGGTTGGCCAGGGTAGCGGTGGCCATCGCCAGTGTGCCGGAGTTCTGGGAGGTTGCGCAGGTGCAGTTAAGCATAGTGGCGGCCATTACAGCATCGCACATGCGCAGTAAAGATCGCGCACGCGGTCCCCATAGGAAAGAGCTGTGCCAAGGACTACAATTCCCAGCAGCCTCTGGGGACTGCACTTTCACCCTGGTCACAGGCAGCATTGAAGCCAATAGAGCTGGCAGATTCTCATGCTGCAGAGTTGCAACAATGTTGTGTGCAGACAGGGTTTTCGTCAGTTGGATCCAGGAAGAGATTGGGGAAGGTAGTGTACACAGAGCAGGGCTCTGCTGTACTAGGCCAGAGAAACCCCAGGCCCAGGTAGGCCCCACTCCCCACTAGGTTAGTGGGTAAGTTCTTAGGGAAGGCCCCTTAGATAGAACCCTGCCCTTATGTGTGTGTAATCTTGTCAGTGACATAGCTGTCGTGCTGTGTGCTCTGACAAGAAGATGCAGTGTGGCCTTTTGTGCAGCCACAGCAGTTAGCTTTGGCTGTGTCAGTGAGAGGCCCCTCATAGGAAGAAGGGGGGTTGCTTTCTAGTTGTTCAGTGTGTGTTATATCACTAGTGCCAGTTGCACATGGTGAGCTGCCAGAGTCTGGGATCAGACAGAAGTTACAGGGAGAGTTATTCTGCATGCAGGGACTAGGGTAGAGGTATACCCCAGGGCCCAGTTAGTTCCCTATGACACCAGAGGAAGCTGTATGGTATAGGGTTGGCCTTAGGACAGGGACTCCTTCACCATATTTAGAGCAGCAAGAGGGTTGCTGTCTGACAGCATCTGACTGTCTGACAGCGTGTTCAGAGACTGTGTTAAAGGATCATTCCGGCTGGAGATTCCTTTCCTGTGGATGCAGTGTGTGCATCCATTCTTGAAGAGAGCAGCGCAGCACGCCGTGGGATCACTGTGCGGTGTTGCGTAGTTCCAAGGATTTTCCTGACCAGGACTGGTCAGGGAGGTAGTATATATTAAGTGCACCACCGGGCCCCAACACAGGGAAGCGCTATCCCTCACACTCACACTTGTCTTTATTGTTGGGGACACTCAAGAGACTGCGGGGAATGTGATGATGGACATGTGGGTGGGGGGATGGTATGCATTCAGAGTGATGCACTGTTATTGATATATTGTTTTGATGTTCTGCAAAGAGGTGTTATTGGAGTCACAGTTCATGCTCAGTAAATACTGTTTATACATACTGTGTGCTGAGTATATATTGTGTCCTGCGAGGAACAATTCCTGCTCTGCTAGGAACCATCGCAGGTGGAGGCGCTGCACCGAGTACAGGGTTACTCCTAATATAATTGCCCCAGGTTCCCCGTGGCGGAAGCTCAGCCCTCCTGTGAGCCTAACAGGTAAAGCACCACACCTGGTAACACCGTATGTTCTCCATCCCCACACTATATCTGCGATTGGGGGGGGGAATACCCGCTACATATATATTTCCCCATACACAGCATATATCAATATCCAAACTCTTACTCTCCCTCTGTGTACACACACAACACATTCGCTATACACACACAAAATGGTGGTACACACAACATAATAAATGCACATACCACACCTCACATTCAAAATGGAGTTGGAGCAGTTATCATAAGCATCAACCCCATAACCCCACCCCACCCCACACACACATGAACCCCATCCCCCCACCCACACATCAACATTATGTTACACTCTAATGTTGCATTAATGGAGGGGAGGAGTCCAATAGTGTCTAACTTATTGTCCAATCCCCTGTCGAGTAAGTGTTAGGCCTCGTTTTAGGGTGGTTCCTTTGGAGGCACTGCGTACGGACATCAGCTACAATGTACAGTATTAAATCTGAACTGTGGTTGTCATGGTAGCAGGTGGCCTGTGTTTCAACTATGTAGTTTATGTAGGCTAAAGTTCAATTAAGCAAACCATATGTTTTTAAAAGCTGCTGCAGTGTCACTGTGACCTACACAGCCAATTGCATAATTCTTGAGAATGAGTTCAACAGTGCATCTTCTATCCCTAACCTGCCGTCTGTATCCCCTCCCCCTCTCTGCCTCCTCAACACGTGATTACATCTGCTGACAGTATGAAAACACATTGGCCATCACACTGCCGCCCTCCCTCAGTAACCCACTCCCTACAACTCTTGTTTTTGCTACCCTGAACGAGGCTTAATGCTGAATATGTTATGTAATTAAATGTTGAATGTTATTGAATGTGCCACATTCATGCATGATTACAACACATACCATTATGTAATCCTACTTCAGTGCTGATCAAATAGTTATGAATTTACCCAGAATAATGGCATGTTTCTATACTATTACTGTACATGTTCACGTCAGATGGATAAATTAGTGGCACAGTTGTATTTATGTATTTTTAGAGGCAGCTGTGCTTTGTTTTCTTGTGAAGCAAAACATGCACTGGTTGCAGCGTTATCAGCCTGGTGTTCTGCATGTGTCTGTGCAAGCATTCTTAGTAAAGATGGATGTATTATGACATCTTCTGACTATGATTCTACATTTACACCATGATGTAAATATTATTATGCACACCCATATATGTATTATTTAATATGGCACATTGTTAACATTAATTCTCATATTCTAGAAGTGTACACTCTTGCATGCATTGTTCATAACTGAAGTATAAATTTTCTTGATAGTACAACATTATTCTATTTTTTTTAAAGCCAGGACCAGTTCCACAATTCGCCATCAGTTATGGGAGGAAATTCGTGTTTCTGTCTCAGCATGTGGAAATCAGGTCCGGACATTGAAGAATTGTAGGAAAAAATTTGACGATATACGGAGAAATTTGAAAAATGCCATTCAATTTGGACGCAAGCATGCTTCTGGGACTGGAGGTGGACCACCAGCATCACCTATTACATTCACCCCTTTGGAGGAGATGTTGAGGGAAAAATGTTACCTGTTGTAATAACAGGATTACCTGGAGACAGGGACATAGGAGTTTATCCACAAATTTTCCCACCAGGTGAGTTATCTCTATATATTTCATGTTTATAATACTGTTTATTATAATGTGACAGTTGAGGAAATAGTTGAATAATGTTTAATTTCAAATAACATATAGGGTATTAACAATCTGCAGAATAACGTTTCTCCTTTTTAGTGTTAAAATGAAATAGTGTAGAAATCATTATCTAATAATTTGTCAGTAACTTCAGTACTTGGGGTTAGTTAGGAAACTGTCTACGTGCATTATTGTGTGACATTACACATGAAGTTGTTGACGAAGTGCATACTTCAAATAAGGCTTTATGCTATCATAAACATGTTATTTTTCTGTTATATTTTTCATTAACCTTCTAATATTCAAAATTGTCATATTGTGATTTGTATTTTTTTTACATTCATATAGTTACACCTGTTCCTCCGAACAACCAAGAAGAGGTGGTCACATCCGATTCCTCTTTAGCATCATCACTTTTGGAAGGTGAGTCTATCATGTTAGCATTTTTTTGTGTTTTTGTTCCTGTAACTAACATGATGTTTCAACATACATAACAACCACATGTGGGAGATATGATCATAATTATTATTAGAAACATGACTTATGTAGTTGCACTCATTTCAATAGCAGCACCACATCACATGCTTTGTGATGTAAGCTAGCACTAATAATGCAGGAAACATTATAACTGTTGGTAGTATGTAACTTCAATAAATAGTCACCATCTCAAATACAGTACATATATACGTACATATTTGTGACAAAACAGTTTTTCATACATTAACGTTACTATTGTATGTTCAACATGACATACACACAAGTAAATATTGTACAATGACATACAGTACTAGTATAATTGTAATACTAACTTTGTATGGAACATGTTGTATTTGTCATGTTCCTCTAAATAGGATGTGTGTTTGTTTAGTGTGTATGGTGTCCCTTGCACTGTTCCTTGTATGAAGTGAACACACATCAAAATTAAAACAGACAGTTACATAATCCATTGCAGCACTGGTCTTTATTAAATTATGCTGTACAGCCTGTGCTTGTGCTTCCATAAACCCTTATGTCACAAGTAACACATCCAGCAACACAATGTTGGTAATGGAATTGTTCTAGAATATGTGTAGACGTTACACTAATGCCTATTACGTTAAAACATATGTTCATCATTTATGTTGCAGCCTGTGTCAGAACCAGTATTTATAATACTGTTCTGCATAATTACTTACATCACACATGTCACCATTGAGTGTAACAATAATGTTTAACTGGTCATGAATAATGCAACATCAAAAAAAATATAGGTAAATATTAATGATTTATTTTGTAATATGTCATAATGGTTAATTTAACATACACATGGAGACATGAAACCATGTCAACAATGACAAATCTTAATGCTTTTTTTGTCCCCCAAAACTAGGCATTGCATCTGAACAACATCAGAGTCCAATAGTAACACAAGCAGCTACATTACCACCTGCAAATAATACACAAGAAAGTTTGGCAGCAATGGATGCGTCAGAATCAAGGATTAGCGTACTCCACATAAAACACCATCAGGAATTAATGGGAGTACACCAATGTATGGCAGTAGAAATGCACAACATTCAAGAGATAATATGTAAAATCCCAGAAGAATTGCATGTAATGAATCAGACATTACGGACACTTGAGACCACTCTATAGCAAGGGAATCATCTTGTTTCACAGTCTGCACGAAATGAGGGACTCCTCAGCGGCAACAATCAAGGTATTTTCCATGGAGGCATTTTGTCTCCACAAACAGACGTATTCAATGTATCTAGTAATGATATATCCCAAGTCAGAAGCTTTGTTCTGGAATCACCAACGACAGCTGAACAAATGCAGACATCCAGTACAGATGATAATCTTAGACACGCACCTAAAAGGACAACAAAAAGGAAAAGATCAAATACAGAAATACGACATTCACTTGGCTGGAAGACTTTGTCCTATACTGCTAAACAATTTACCCAGCAACAAGGTATCCATGTGTATAACCAGCCTCAAACTGTTACTGTGTCTACCCAGGGCCAAACTGCATCTCTATTTTTAGAGCCACAACCTACACCTGTTGTTACACAGGCCCAAACTGCATCTCTATTTCTAGAGCCACAACCTACACCTGTTGTTACACAGGCCCAAACTGCATCTCTATTTTTAGAGCCACAACCTACACCTGTTGTTACACAGGCCCAAACTGCATCTCTATTTTTAGAGCCGCAACCTACACCTGTTATTACACAGGCCCAAACTGCATCTCTATTTTTAGAGGCCCAAACTACACCTGTTGTTACACAGGCCCAAACTGCATCTCTATTTTTAGAGCCACAACCTACACCTGTTTTTACACAGGTCCAAAGTACTCCTGTTCTTACACAGGCACACACTGCACCTGTTTTTACACAGGCCCAAAGTACTCCTGTTCTTACACAGGCACACACTGCACCTGTTTTTACACAGGCTGAAAGTACTCCTGTTCTTACACAGGGCCAAACTGCACCTGTTTTTACACAGGCCCAAAGTACTCCTGTTCTTACACAGGCACACACTGCACCTGTTTTTACAAAGGCCCAAAGTACTCCTGTTCTTACACAGGGCCAAACTGCACCTGTCTTTAGCATGGGCCAAACACCACCATTTTTTACTGTTGCCCAAAGTGCACCTGTCTGTACCGTGGCCCAAAGTTCACCTGTATCTACCTTGCAAAAAATAGAACCTGTCTATAAGGATACACCATTTCTTCCAGTGTCTTCACAGGCACAAAGTGGATTTTTGTACAACCATCCCCAACATGTTACAGTGTCTACCCAGGGACAAAGTGGATTTTACTACAACCATCCTGAACATCTTACAGTGTCTACCCAGGGACAAAGTGGATTTTACTACAACCATCCTACACACACACACACACACACACACACACACACACACACTGTGTACAGATACGTATATTACATATTAACTTATTATAAATATATGTATATATACATACCATTATTGCTGCATAAATGCAATCACACATTCAGTATCTGTAAGTGCAAGAAGTATGGCCCAATTATTTTGTATTTTTTGTAATGTTTACTCCAAAACATGGTTGTTCGTTCACACGCTCATTAAAAGGTAATATAAATAATAACAATATTTCATTACACATTTATTGTGACAACATACAATAAGTAATCTAAATTATTTTCATAAACATGAATTCTTGAAATATTTTAGCATGGTGGTTTTTTTCAACACCTGCTTGTGGGAGTTTTGAATGCAGAAAAACTGGCTTTTGTTTAATAACCTTCAAAATTACGTCACATTGATAAAAAGTATCAACTTCTGTATTTGCTTGAGAACATTCTAATTTCTCATTAGTCTCAGCTATTTACTAAGGAGAAGACATGGCGTCAAATGTTAGACATGAAATGAAATTTTTCATATTTCAGGCCATAGAATTTCAGCCAGATAAAAAGCGAATTTGCGTCAAATTTATGATTTCATACAAGACAAATTAATGAAGATCTCAACAACTAGAAACCCAAAAAATTGGAAAGTATCAGTACGCAACAATTTAAGTAGTACATGAATGCTTTGAAAGAGCAAGCGTCCCGTTGTGCTGGTGAAATGGCACTTGTTTGGAAGAGTGACTGATATAAGGAAGATAATTTAGCACTGGAACATATATCCTGTGATAAACAGTTTGTGTGTACCAATCCAATAATTTCAATCAACGGCCACAGAATTGCAAAGGAGATATGGCTGTCGTGTACCCAAAAGGCGAACAGCAGGCATAAGATTCTCAACTGTATGTGGGGGGGATGGGGGGGGGGCGAAGGGAACTTCAATGCTATGCGCCTACTGTACATGATACAAAACATGTTTGGATTGGAATCACAGGCTGAAACGTGTGTACCTGCCTCAGTCCGTGTCGTGCAAATGCAATGGCTTGCACAATTACCATATGAAGGCGTCACAGACATGTGACTGTGTGGCGACCAATCCAGGGTTTTTACGTACTGCCAATCGGAATCATTTTGATAAGCAGCAGTATTACGGTGAGGAACACATGGACGCCAGCGAGCTGCGGTTAACACAACCGGAGCACATGTCGTTTTCGAAATATAAAGAAAAGTAAAACATTGTTCACATAGCCTAGTAACATAAACTGAATGTACTAATTTTCAATACAACCACCATCAGTACACCATATTAATGAAACGCCCGCTAAAAACAACCATGTAGTGTTAAAGCACACTTTCAAGTATAACGTGTATCCATAATAATTATGGACAGTGGCACGACAAACGTACCAAAAATTCTTACTCGCACACGCACAAAAAAACATCTACTCGCCACCAGTACCACGGTGGCTGCTGGGCCAATATTACTCGCCCGGGGGTTACATTACACTTCGCCCGGGGCGAAGGCAATGTATACGCGTTTGTCGAACACTGCCTTAGGATCGTATTTTCAGCAAGCCTACGCAGACTGCATGCGATTTACAACAGCATGTGCAACGTTCAGTTAGTTATCAGAGGGATCGGAATGGTGGACTCCATACAAAGTCTTAGTTATATGTCAACAACACAAAGATGTTTGATTAATAATGGCTACAAATTACAATTGGCTGTACTTACTGTAGTGCCTGACACAGCAGTTTTCACTTCAAGGACCAACACCACATCAGCGCAGGTTGTTCAGGATATTGTCCCAGTCACCAGCAGGTGGCACTATCTAGTTGGTGATTTGATGCCGAACCTGTGATGAAGCTGGGATATCCTGAAAAAAACTTAGTCCCTGTGGGGTGTGGGGTTGAGGGACTGTGATTCAGCCCTGTCATGTGTCTTGCATGCGAGAGATTGAGGAAGTGGAGAAGGTTTGTGAAACAAGAGAGGGAGTGAATGAATTTCCTCCTTTTGAGCTGGGGGGGAAATAGCCAGAATGCACTAGGAAAAGAAAAAGGTATGAGAACGTGGACTTCCACCCGCACCCTCTCTCTGGTGATGTGACAATGCGGAACCTCTAAACTATGAAGCTGTAGATCAGGTATTATACAATATGATGGCACAAATAACCAAACCAAAATCGCTCCACATCGCGTCGTTGTTGTTCACCTACACATTATGGTGTCTGTAACTTAGTTTTGTGAAATAGAAGAAATGGAAACAGGAAGAAAATCACACAAAACAATAGTAGATCGTCTTTTCAATATCGTTGCGGATACCTCGTCTGGCCTTCTGGGTTTTTGGTGGGACTTCTATATAAAGACTGAATTATTGTAGACATGCTGCATCAGTTAGTTGCCAGGTTAGTTTGGCGTGCGCGTGCAAATTGTTAACCGTAATGGCTATGGCCGGACATTAGCGGTGAGCTGTGTGACGGACCGGCGAGAGTGGGGGGAGTGTTAATGGATGTTAAAGGGTGGGCGTTGTAAAATCTAATAACTGTATACTGAAACACGATAACAAGCGCAGCTGGGGGACACTAATGTGTGTGGTCACAGCGCGTGGGGGGGGGGGGGGTTTGCTTGGTGTTTAGACGTTACTAAGTGAGACATGCGTAGTAGTGTGACGTGAGATTAGTGATATAGGAAGTGAGGGGGTGGTGATCATGCATTGTCCGTCTTGCCGAGTGCCCATACATGCGACGGAACAGAGTCGATATTGATCAGTTTAGTGGGAGATGATGATGTGAAGGGGCGTAGTGCCTTTTGGTTCGTACGGCCAGTATTTTAAAACAAAAACCCAGTCACCATCACAGCGCACGCTAGATGCGGTGCGCTGTGACCCATATGGAAGGGCCGCCCGCCCCCCAGTACGCCCCAGGTTTCACCAATTCCCTCCGTGGGCGCGCACTCTTCAACAGCGCATGCGTGGGCGGGCCGGCTATTCAGGAGGCAAGGGGGAATTTTAAGTTCAACATCTGCGACGGAGGCTGTTCCCACGTCCCCGCGGCGCCTTCAGCCATAATAAGGGAAAACACAGCAGGAAACGTATGGCCATGCCCACCGCAAATAAAAGCCACACCCCCTCCAATCGTAAACCGAGGACCCTCTACCACCACCAGAAGGGCTTCGGTGAGTTGTGTTGTTGTACCGCTGTGCACGCGCCGCCGCCCCTCCGACGGCGGATAGGGCGGTGTTGTGTACAGTCAAGACTGGGATGGAATCAGTGCTTTAAAAAACAGAATTTACCACACCTTTCAATAACCTGCTGCGCATTGCACATTCAAGTTGTGATGGCCCATGAAGTGCCGTTAGTCAACATTGAGGTGCGCTGTTCAGACGCACAGCGCAGCCAGCGCCATGCACGCAAAATCACTTTTAAGACTAATGTAATGTAGAAGAAATGTGGTATATAAATTGTAACACAAGTGCCATGTTATTATGTGGCAGTACACATTGTACATGTCCATAAGTCAGGTCCAGTGTTAAGAGCCCTATGCACACACATGCCAGAAAGCAGTATGCAAGTCCCTGTGGGAACCGCATCATACACCAGTTACTTGTAATGGACCAATATGTGTACCTTTCGCGTGAAAGCATGGACCAGTGATGTAAACATGATATATGTACAACATATTCTCAAATAATAAACATTCTGATGCAAATGTACAAAGTATGTTGTTTGTATTTCAGAAAAACTGAATCTTACAGGAATCACAGCAATTGCATGTTCAGTCAGACAACAGAGTTTGGTGAATTTATTGACGTCTCACATTTTGGAACAATGGTCCTATGTTCATCAAGCAATGATCGTTATGCTATGTTTGAAGCTATTTGTGCTTTGTCAGTAATTGTATTATCATGAAATTATTATTATATTTTTGTTCATGTAGTCTCCTAACATAATGATGTTAGATTAAAACCATATAAATGTCTAAATATCTTTTATGAGTCTTTGATTACTTATGTTAACGGACATGTATTAGCAAAGCTTACATGACTATAAGATGTTTTTTTTACTTGCACATTATAGTATTACCTGTAACTAATTCAGACTATATTTTATTTCTAACATGATGTTTCTACTTAAATGAGACATAAGGAGACCATTACCTTTTCTCATGCATATTGGATTAGTACATAAATTTAGTTATAATTATGCAATACTATTTGCTAATATTGAACATTACACATGACACAATGTAACATTTGCCAGATGATATTATACAACACACATTAGGTATTATGTTACACTATTTGAACATAAATTAAAAATTACATAGTAAGAATATACATACCATATCAAGATGTGGTTGACCAAAATACACAGATGTTTAATGTGAGGAGGAGGGTAAGAAACACTAGCCTATGATGAAAAAAACCTGTTACATTATGAAAACACACTTTCATGGCAGAATGTCATAAAATCCATACATATGTTGTTGGTTACCTGAGAAATAGGTGTCGATCACATTCTGACATGTTTCGACACCACTGGCTGTCTGCTCATTGTCACATGCAGCTATTAGGGGATGTTGTTCGTCAAGCCCCTCCCCTATGTCGCCTTCTAGGTTATGACTCAATGCAATATTGTGCAGAATGCAGCAACAAATGACAATGTCAGAAACCTTCTCAGGCTTACTGTATACTTTAATGCGCCGCCAGTTTTATCTAAACACCTGAACCTACTTTTCAAAAGTCCAAATGTACGCTCGATAACTGACCGAGTGGATATGTGCGCAACATTATATCTGTCCTCTGCAGGTGATTGCGGATTAGCCAATGGTGTCAAAAGCCACGGTCGGATACCGTACCCTGAGTCACCTAAAAGACAACGTACAAATTAATATAGAGAGTAAACATTTTCTTAATGTTGTCACATAGTTGTTAAGGTCAATTTGTTATTTTTTAGTCGGCTAAAATTCCACAATTGTACTTTTCATGTCACATGTGTGAGATGATATGTAATCATGGACATATATCATCTTCACACAAACCATTTTGACACCTATAATAAGTAGTTACACAATCATATGTAGTATATGTAAAATTTGCATTGACTATAGAAATAAAAGTATTCTTGCAATATGTGACATCATATCTTTACTACAACACATGTATTCATGACCACTTTTGCTGTACTGTTATTGTGGGTGTGGTTGTAGGTGTCCATATTATCACATATATATAGCATGCTTTATTATGCGAATGACACAATTAAAACAGGACAATCATTATGTGCAATGTAAGTTACCATTATCCAAAACAAATGTTGTCACATTGAACTATTATAAACAGAAGCAATAAAAAATGATGATATATGTATGTTAGCAATTCACAATATGTACTCACCCACCAGCCAACCATGCCCATAAAGCCCATTTTCAAAAGCATGGAAAACTGATGAGTTCCTAAGGATAGATGAATCATGGCTGGAACCACAGAATCTGGCTACAACATTCATTATCTTCATCGTAGCATCGCATACCACCTGCACATTCAGGGAATGGTAGTGTTTTCTATTACGGTATGCATGCTCACTCTGACTAGGCGGGATCAAGGCAACATGTGTGCAATCGATGGCACCCATCACACATGGCATCCCTGCTATGTTATAGAAGCCATTTCTGACTTCCAGCCACTCTGTCTGGTCACTAGGAAAATGAATATAATTCCTAGCGCGTCTAGTCAGTGCACATAGAAACTGGCTAAAGGCCCGCGAGAATGATGACAGCGAGACCCCGCCCACTACACAGGCGGCACACTTTATTCGAGTGCGGCTCATTCCGCAAGCCGGGAAATGTCCCGGCTTGCGAGCCGCACTCCCTCAGCGTGCCGCGCATCACCGATGCGCGGTCACGCATCATCGGGTGCCTGTGCCGCCTGTACGCGTGCCCAGGGCTCCCCGAGGGAGCCCTGGTGTCGCATGGATGTGCTGACGGCGGCGGGACGTTCCGGGGGACCCGGCGGACCCGGTAAGGAGAGGGGGAAGCCCCGATCGGCGGGCCTCTCCTCCGAGGCTTCGGCGCGCGCCCGGCACCCTCCGGTGCGCGCCAGGTTACTGCTGCGGCCGAGAACGGGCAAATGCTCGAATAAACTCGGCCGCAGCAGTATGCCCACAGTTGTTTGAAAAGACGCAGAAGCCAAAAAATGTAATGAGCACAGCATTTTAACAAGACCAGGGACTGCACGACCTCTGCTTGTTACACTATCCAAATCTGGTCTTAGTTCTTCGTAAAGAGCTAAGATTGCTGCTGAACTCAATCTATAACGACTTCTTATCTCCTCCTCACTCAGCCCATCTAAAAGTGTCCTTTCACGGTACACACGTGGACGGACTAACAACACCTGTCTCCTGTGTCTTCTCCTCCTATCCCTCTCCTGTCCCTCTCCTACAGTATCACTATCAAATCCTGTCTATTTTGAGCCTCCTGCAAAACAAGCATCCGCCTTCTCATTAGCAAATGTCTGGTTAGCATATCCATGTCGACGTCACAAGGAGGGTTGATTGTTCCTCCTTTAAATACATATGTGATTATGTCAGGTGTCAGATGTCAATTAACATGTTGACTACATATAATTTCAGTATCAAAACTAATTACTGTTGTTAAACAATGAGTAACTGTTCATATGCACATAAAAACATGCCACTAATATAATGATCCATGTGTGCTAATGACTACACCAAATGTTTAAGTATAACCTTACAACACAATAAAAATCCATTCAATTGCTATGTACACAAGTGTGTGCAATGAAATGTGTTAACAATAATTTTGACACATATATGACAGCACATAGCACGATGAAGGTGTTTATTAGCAATCATTTGAAACATGAACACACTCTATTGTGGTTCACATATGATCAAGTGAAATAACAACAACAACATTAACATATCCATATCCATATCTCATATGTGAATTTTTTGGTGTGTGAAGAACTGTAGGAACATGCAAGTGTAGCATTACATTGTGTAATACAAAATCATGGAATTTCCTTGTGTGAACATCATTGGTAACACGATTGTTTAAGTACTAAAGAGAGTTTTATTCAACATAAAACATGTCAATATTAAATACATGCATAATGTGTGACTTCACACATGCTTTTCACATTACAATCATAATGAAATACATGCAAACATTCAGTCATATGTACTTGCTATGACTATAATGTATTTGATGTATGTTAACTATATAAAATAAAAATTAAACCCATGAGGCATCTTATATGAAGTGTTCCTTTAAGACACTAGCCATTTTTTTACATGAATAACACATTGATCTATTCTTTAATTATTCATAGCAGAAAAATAAATTTAAAAAAAAACATTATAAACGTTAAAGGTTATACTATTCTGATAATTACATGAAGTACTTAATGTAAATAATCATGTTTTTATAACACAGCACAATAAGAAATACAAAGTAATATGTGTTAGCCCCATTGACATCATGATAACATAATATATATCAAGAAGCATTTTTTTTCTAAGTGCCCATCCGCCGCTCATCCGCTGCCTCTGAGCAGCAACTTGCCATCTTTTTCTTGCGTGGCTGATCCGCCAGCAAAACGGTATTCTCGAGAGGCGAATAGCTCCGCTTAGCTACTCGCCTCTACTAGAATACAGTGTGGCTGAAAAAGTTGGATTTTTAGGCGTAAAGTGCCTTCTCGCCCCGCCACCGGCGGAAAAAATTAAACCGCCAGCCAAACTGGCGGTTTGGTTGAATCTCGCCACTTTCTGGCCCCTTTCTGAATACGGATAGGCTTTTTTGGCAGAAAAGTGGCGAGAAGTGCCTTTCCGCCGCTTACTGCATGAACCCCAAGGATGGAGTTTCTCTTGGGGAGAAGTCCTCTGGGACAGAACTGCGCCAGCTCCTACGTCTGAGGCGTCAACCTCCAAAGTAAAGGGGAGGGAGGTATCCGGATGACGCAGGATGGGGGCAGAGACGAACGCCTTCTTGAGGTTCTCAAAGGCTGTGATGGCTTCTGGTGACCAGGATGAGACATCGGTGCCTTTTTTGGTCAAGGCGGTGATGGGAAGGGCAATGGAAGAAATTTTTTTGATAAACTTCCTGTAATAATTAGCGAATCCAAGAAAACGTTGCAAAGCTTTGAGCGAATTAGGGAGTGGCCAATCAAGAACCGCCTTCAGCTTCTCTGGGTCCATGGAGAAACCTTGGCTGGTGATGATATAGCCTAGGAAGGCTGTGGAAGCCTGGTGAAACAAACACTTTTCCATCTTGGCATAAAGACGTAGCCTGGAAAGCACAAGTTTGGTATGCTGAATGTGTTCCTCAAGATTTTTAGAAAAAATAAGGATGTCATCAAGATAGACAATGACAAAGGTACCCAAAACGTCCCGGAAGATGTCGTTCATAAATTCCTGAAAGACGGCCGGGGCATTACACAGCCCAAAGGGCATACCAAGATATTCATAGTGTCCAGAACGTGTGTTAAATGCTGTTTCCCACTTGTTTCCCTCCCTTATGCGAATGAGATTATAGGCACCCCTTATGTCAAGTTTTGAAAAAATAGAGGCCCCTTGGAGACGATCAAACAGTTCAGAAATGAGCGGAAGCGGATACCTGTTTTTCACCGTGATCTTATTGAGTCCGCGGAAGTCTATGCAAGGCCTTAGGGATCCATCCTTCTTCTTCACAAAGAAAAATCCCGCGCCGGCAGGAGAGGTGGAGTTGCGGATGAAACCTTTTTCCAGGTTTTCTTGAATATAAGAAGTCATGGCCTCGGTCTCCGGGATGGGGAGTGGGTAGGACTTAGACTTCGGCAGGACAGTCCCGGGGATGAGGTCGACCGGGCAATCATACGGGCGATGAGGAGGAAGGACCTCTGCTTGTACCTTGTTGAACACGTTAAGTACTCTTAGTACACGGCAGGCAAGGGCGAACGGTCGGTAAGTACGGAGTCCAAACCAGCAAGCACAACCACAGGAGGATCCGCTGGCATAGTATCTGCGGACGAGGGCCACTGGATGGGCACGGTACCAGACCAATCAATGCACGGATTGTGGAGTTGAAGCCAAGGCAATCCTAATATAATTTGGACTGAAGGAGACTGAAAAATGTCAAAGACAATTACCTCCTTGTGACCATCAGCCAGGGTCAAGGTAAGAGGAATATGATGATGATGATGATGAAAGCCAGCTGGAGTGGTCGTCCATCGATGGCCTCAAGGCCAACTGGGCTCTTCCTTCTGACCATGGGGATTTGATTCTCCTCTGCAAACTGCTGGTCCAGGAAATTACCGCCCGATCCGGAATCTAAGAACGCTTCAACCTTTACGACAAGGTTGGGACCCTCCAGTGTGGCTGGTAGCATCAGCTTCTTTGAGAGAGTTTTGGAAGGAGAGGGGTTAGGAGAGACAGTACCCAGCAGAAGCCCCTCTACCTTTCCTGGGAGTTCCTGCAAGTCGGAAGGACGGTCGTAGGTTGCCAGTTCATTGTTCAAGGTCTCTGATAATCCCTGCCAGAAGGCCGCAGCCAGGGCTACATCATTCCAGTCTGTTTTAGCAGCTATCATCCTAAATTCAAGTGCATATCTGGCAACAGTGCGGTTACGTTGAGATACATGAAATAGCAGCGAAGCATCAGATACCTTACGGCCTGGTGTATCGAACACCCTCTGGAACTCTATGGTGAAGGCAGCAATATCCTTGGTAAGGTCGGTTCTTCACTCCAAGATGGGAGAAGCCCAGGCAAGGGCATCATCTGTAGGAGAGACATAATATACGCCACTTTGGCACGTGGAGAAGTGAAGCATGAAGGATTCATTTCAAATTGTATAAAGCAAAGATTGAGAAAACATCGGCACTCATGGGTGTCACCTCCATAACGATTAGGGGTGGGTAACCGGGGTTCTTGAGGAGAGGACATGATGGCAGACCCAGGATTTGCAGGAGCAAGAAAAGAGTGGGGATCCTGGAGAGCTTGAGTGAAAGTTCTAAAGTTCTCCTGAAGGGAGAGCACGTTTTAACCACTGGCCACAATCTTATCCTCAATGCTAGAAAGGTAGCTCGCGTGTGTGCACAGGACTGTTCCTACCTCAGCGGGGTCGACGTTTGTGAGGCTGAGCATACTGTAATGCGTAGCTCACCACAAACGAAGCGCGACCGCGGTGCTGAGGCAGAGAATTGAGTAACGCTGACCCACAGCCACTCAGGCGTGGGTCAAAAGAGTGTAGAGTAGTCGTTCAGGCCAGATCAGGATTACGGATAGTAGAATAGTAATGGTACTTGCCAGGTTCAGTAGTGGAGAGTTGCGGATCGTCGGTGTGCGTAGCCAGGTTCAGGATTGGAGATTTGCGGATCATCGGTGTGCATAGCCAGGTTCAGGAATGGAGATAGTTGGATCGTAGGAGTATTTAGCCAAGGTCAGGACTGGAACTAGGAGAGTAGTCAGACAAGCCGGATGAGGAGTAGAGAGAAGCGGCGTCCAAGGTACTAGCAGGGTCAGGCAACGAGAGTTTAAACAGCAAGCAAGGTAAAGCAAGGTAAGGCAAGGTTCAGGAACTAGATGTGGCAAGGCACGGCATCACAATGACTATTCTCAGCGATGACTTACTGCAGACTGAAGGTATAAATAGGAGGAGCCTCTAATAGCCAGCAAGGGCGGAACCAGGAAATGAAAGAGTATTGGCTGCTGGTGCACACAGGTGTGCCCTAGGTAACAGCCTAATCAGTCTTGTGTGTAATAGTGCTTGCGCGCCATCCTGATCGTGTCACGGAGGCCAGGGAGTGGAGTCTGAGTAGCGCGTCACTCCCACGCCGATTCGTGGGAGCAGAGGAGGCGGGACACATCACGTGCCGACTCGTGCACGTCACGGAGGTTGAGGGGTGTGGCCTGACTCACGCGTCAGCAGGGAGGCTGGAGGAGCATCCACAATATGTTACAGGGCAAGGGGCGGGATCAGGGTCCGTGGCAGCATGAACAGGTAGCGCAGTATCCACGCGCGCGTCACAGGACCAGGAGATTGTGCGACTTGAGTGTCTAATGCAGAAGGACCCGAGAGGTGAGGAGACGGTCTTTGCACGCCAGGATGGCGAATCCTCACAAACGATAAGCTACCGAATTAATCTTTTCGGAAATAGAGAACGGACTGAGGAATCTAGGCGCGAACTTCATTGACGGAACCTTCAGCCTAATGTTTTTGGAGGACAACCAGGCTCTATTGCCAGGCTTGAATTTAGGAGCTGGTCTGCGATGGCGATCAGCTTGACATTTCTGTCTCTCGACAGCTGATTTGATATTCCTTTGGGTCCTTTTCCACAGATTTTGAAGCTAACTGATCCTGTCGTCGGCGGCTGAGACCCCTGAGGTAGAAACTGTAAGAGGAAGAGTAGCGGGATGGAACCCGTAATTAATGAAAAAAGGAGATTCAGTGGTCGATTCACTACGAATTCTGCCCAAGGAAGAAGCTCCGATCAATCGTCCTGGGAATCGGACACAAAGCACCAAATGAATTGTTCTAAAGACTGGTTAGTCCTTTCCATCTGCCCATTAGTTTGCAGGTGATACCCAGGAGAAAAGTGAAGAGATGCCCAACTGAAGACAAAAAGAGCGCCAAAATGTAGATACGAACTGCGATCCTCTATCAGATACAATCACTGTTGGAACCCCATGTAGACGAAAAATCTCCTTGATGAATATCTCAGCAAGTTTGGTAGAGCTAGGCAGGCCATTGAGCGGTACAAAATGTGATTCCGAAGAACCGATCTACTACTACAAGAATACTGTTCAAACCCTTAGAATTGGGTAAATCCACCACAAAATCCATGGATAAGTGTGTCCATCGCCGAACCGGAACAGGTAAAGGCTGAAGCAACCCAACAGGGAGGTTTCTGGAAGTCTTAGTCCTGGCACAAGTTGGGCACACAAGTACAAAGTCCATAACATCCTTCTGCATCTGAAATCTGGGAGATGAGATCCAATGTCCTCTTTGCCCCGGGATGACCTGCCAATATGGAAGAATGTCCCCACTCCAGGACCTGTTTGCGCAAAGGTGGAGAGGTAAACAGACAACCCTCAGCATCAGTAAGGTTGCCAGGAATCTGGTTTTGTTGAAGAACGATATCCTTTAAAGTCTCAAAGTTAGTGGAAGAAAGAATGAGTTTGGATGGAAGAATCGACTTGAGTTGATCCTCTGAATTATCCTCAAGAGAAAACTGACGAGACAGAGCATCTGCTTTGACGTTTTTCATCCCAGGAATGTAGGAGATAAAGTTGAATCTTGAAAAGAAGCTTGGCGATCTCCCAGGCGACGAGCTCCCTCGATATACAACAAATTCTTGTGATCCGTAAGAATTGTTATAGGCATCTTTGTTCCTTCTAAAAGGTGTCTCCATTCTTCCAAGGCAAGTTTCATGGCCAAGAGTTCACGATTACCAATATCATAGTTATGTTCAGCTGCGGAAATGTTTTTGGAGAAAAAGCACAAGGATGCAACCTGGCCTGAGGATTCTTTCTCTGGAAAGAACGGCACCCACGCCGACGTCGAATGCATCCACCTCGAGGGTAAAGGGGAGCTTAGGATCAGGATGAACCAGAACCGGGGCAGATACGAACGCTTTCTTTAAGAGATCAAAAGACTTGACTGCAGCAGAAGACCAAGATGAGGGATCCGCTCCTTTTTTGGTAAGAGCCGATAGGGGAGCTACTAGAGAAGACAAATTCTGAATGAGTCTGCGATAATAATTGGAAAACCCCAGGAAGCGCTGAACAGCCTTGAGCGTGGTGGGTTGAGGCCAGTCCAGAACCGCTTTGACCTTGGCAAGATCGATTATAAGGCTGGTATCCGAAATGATGTATCATAAGAAAACTGTAGAAGATTGATGAAAGTGACACTTTTCAAATTTAGTGAATAAATGGTTCTCTCGTAAACTAAGTAATACTTGTTTGACGTGTCCTACATGTTCCTGCACAGACTTAGAAAAGATCAGGATATCGTCCAAGTAAACAATTACAAACGAGTTGAGAAGATCCCTGAATATCTCATTGACAAAATCCTGGAACACAACTGGGGCATTACAGAGGCCGAAAAGCATGACCATGTACTCGTAGTGTCCATCTCGGGTATTAAATGCAGTTTTCCTCTCATCGCCTTAACGGATTCTAATAAGGTTATACGCACCCCGTAGATCCAATTTGGAAAAGATTCTAGCTCCTTGAAGATGATCAAAAAGTTCAAATATGAGAGGAAGAGGATAGCGATTTTTGAAAGTAATTTTGTTGAGACCTCGATAGACAATGCAAGGTCGCTGGGTCCCATCTTTTTTCTTAACGAAGAAAAACCTGGCTCCAGCGGGAGATGTGGGCTTGCGGATGAACCCCCTCTGAAGATTCTCCGCAATTTATTCTTTCATAGCTTTAGTTTCTGGCATAAGACAAGAGAGAGGTAGCGCTAATCTAAAAAAAGAAGGCCCGCAGCCTGTGATATAACTCTGACCCCCCAGGTCAGATGTGGAACCAGAAAAAATGTTATATCTATGGCGCTGGGTCAGAAACATATATAAAAAGATAATAAATGTGTTATACAACCAATAGAAGGATGCACTCCGCTGGAACTCTTCCAATGAAGACAGTGAATCATGCAAGGGAAACAAAAACAAACATAGTGTAATACAGTAACTAACAAAACACTTAACACTGCTAGACAAACATGTGCTGAGACAAAAGACTGATAATTAAAAAATCACATTTAATATAACAACATTATAAATGGAAAGGTCACGTCTGCACCGCAGCCACAGAAGAAATGCCCGCTTACCAGACACTCAATAAAAATAGGCAGTGGATAAATTGGAGAGTATCCCCTCTCTTGCGGGCCACACCACGTGTCCTGGCGTCTGACCGGAGCTCAGGGGGAAATCCCTTTCTGCTTATGCCGCCGTGGACCTCTACACCTCTGATGCACCGGCTGGTGTGTGCTGGGGGAGCCGCCGTCACGTGCTTCGCATGGTGGCAGGATACGTGCCGATAGCCGCAGCCCAGCAGTGAGATGTATAGCCGAATCTGTGGGGCATCCGCCGCAACCAGAGACCGCAGCCGCGGGGTATCTGTGGAGTGGGTCCAGGCAGTATAGTAGGTGATGTGGTAGCAGCTGTGCAGTCGAAGACCACCCTACACGTTTCGGAAGACTGCGCTTCCTTCCTCAGGGGTAAAAAAGTAGTTCCTTGGCCTTGCAATGTCCACATATATATAGTCCCGAAATAAAGGTGTACACAACCAATAAAATGGTGGACATGCGCAATGGTTCTAATGGTGAATCCCAAGTCTCAGCAACACATGGATAACAACATAAGACTAACAATACATGACATACAATAACTGACAATATATTAAAACTACAAAACTGATGCACACTCATCTATGATTACCTAAATAAAACAGGGAACAAAAAAGACAAAATTATACAAGACATTAATACTTAAAAAAATATGTGGGTATAATTGTTCCCTTAAAAAGATTTGCAACTCATTGGAATGTATTAAACCTCTTAGAATCTGCTATTCATCAGAATTATAAATGATATCACATCTCTGGTGTTCTCATGAATAAATCAACATGCAATGGACAGTATGCAAACGAGACTGGTAGAAAAGTGCACATACGAATACATCTAGACTAGCTGACCCTCCAGCTGCTCCAAGCAGGACAAAGTGCTCAATCAGACAATTAGTGTCTGTGATGACTGTCAAAAAGGTGTAAAAATGTGTAAAAAGAAGAAAAAATGGAAAAAGTGTAAATGATGTATTATATGTATAATGACAATAGTGTGCAGTGTCTGGTAAGTGTTAAAGACCCTTTAATGGGAAACTACATTATAGTGTATAAAAAGTGAATATTCTTAGTAGGTACAATATCTGCATACGGATTTCAAATGGAGAATCAATGTGCAAACAGTGAATAATCGCAGAATATGATTTATTTATTAACTAAAAAAGCCTTGAGGTCAAACTCGATGTTGAGACCCATAGGGGTCAGAGTCTTCAGCTCGTATATCCAAAAAGACTCTTTTCTCCCTAGGAGACTATTGATGTTACCACCTCGCCAATTAGGAATGAGTGCCTCTATGGCCACACATTTCAGTCCATTGGGGTCCTTATTATGCACCTGGAGAAAGTGATTCGATACATTATGTGTGATCAGACCTTTGGTAATATTGTACACAATTAACTCTGAAGGGGTGCCTGACCAAATAAAGAATATATCGTCAATGTAGCGCCGCCATAGGACCAAGTTCGCTCCGTGGGGACAGCCGGACCAAATGAATTTATCCTCCCAGCTGCCCATAAATAGATTGGCGTAACTGGGAGCGAACTTCGTACCCATGGCGGTGCCACATGTCTGTAAATAGTATGATCCATTAAAGTTAAAAAAATTATGTGATAGAATAAATTTTATACCCGTGACTAAAAAAGATTTAAGCGTGGCGGAAATAAGGGGATCACCATCTAATACCCGGCCAAATTGGTATTGGTCAGGCACCCCTTCAGAGTTAATTTTATTTCAAGACTATATGAACAACAATTTATTCAACCTTAAATTCACTTTCACATCTAGCAACACTTCTATTGAGTTTCTTGATTTATGCATATATATAGACGATAACATTCTACACACTAAAACTTTTTTCAAATCGGTTCAAGCCAATAATTATTTGCACGCCAGTAGCCATCACAACCCTGCGTGGATCAGTAACATACCAAAAGGTCAATTTATAAGGCTAAAAAGAAACAGTTCTAAAACAGTACATTTCAGACACAAGCCCAAGAATTAAAAAATAAATTTGTTAATCGTAAATATCCATTAAATGAATTAGAACAGACTATATCAGAGGTCAAATTGCTAGATAGGGATGCACTTCTTCAATACAAAAAGAAAAGTGACACAAATCCAAATATATCATTTATTACGCAGTATAATTCAATGGCCCCAAATATTAAAAAGATCTTATATAAACATTGGCCTATACTTATGAAAGATAAGGATTTGGCGACAATACTACCTAAAAGGCCCAGCATAGTGTTCACAAAAGCTCCGAATATAGGACGCAGCCTAGCACCTAGCTGTCCTTTAGTGCGGAAGAAGACCTCTAGCAATTTCGGCCTCAAGGGTTATTTTATTTGCAATACATGCACTGCCTGCAAGTACAGTTCTAAAAGCACTGCATTCTCTTCTAAAGTTACATCCAAAACTTACAATATCAAACAACACATTAATTGCAATACTGTACTTCAAATGTCATTTACCTGTTGGAATGTCCCTGTGGTCTGCAGTATGTGGGAATGACCACAAGGCCAATCAAACGCTGCTTATACGAGCATGTGTACAATATTACCAAAGGTCTGATCACACATAATGTATCGAATCACTTTCTCCAGGTGCATAATAAGGACCACACTGGACTGAAATGTGTGGCCATAGAGGCACTCATTCCTAATTGGCGAGGTGGTAACATCAATAGTCTCCTAGGGAGAAAAGAGTCTTTTTGGATATACGAGCTGAAGACTCTGACCCCTATGGGTCTCAACATCGAGTTTGACCTCAAGGCTTTTTTAGTTAATAAATAAATCATATTCTGCGATTATTCACTGTTTGCACATTGATTCTCCATTTGGAATCCGTATGCAGATACTGTACCTACTAAGAATATTCACTTTTTATACACTATAATGTAGTTTCCCATTAAAGGGTCTTTAACACTTACCAGACACGGCACACTATTGTCATTATATATTTAATACTTCATTTACACTTTTTCCATTTTTTCTTCTTTTTACACATTTTTACACCTTTTTGACAGTCATCACAGACACTAATTGTCTGATTGAGCACTTTGTCCTCCTTGGAGCAGCTGGAGGGTCAGCTAGTCTAGATGTATTCGTATGTGCACTTTTCTACCAGTCTCGTTTGCATACTGTCCATTGCATGTTGATTTATTCATGAGAACACCAGAGATGTGATATCATTTATAATTCTGATGAAAAGCAGATTCTTAGAGGTTTAATACATTCCAATGAGTTGCAAATCTTTTTAAGGGGACAATTATACCCACATATCTTTTTTAAGTATTAATGTCTTGTATAATTTTGTCTTTTTTGTTCCCTGTTTTATTTAGGTAATCATAGATGAGTGTGCATCAGTTTTGTAGTTTTAATATATTGTCAGTTATTGTATGTCATGTATTGTAGTCTTATGTTGTTATCCATGTGTTGCTGAGACTTGGGATTCACCATTAGAACCATTGCGCATGTCCACCATTTTATTGGTTGTGTACACCTTTAATTCAGGACTATATATATGTGGACATTGCAAGGCCAAGGAACTACTTTTTACCCCTGAGGAAGGAAGCGCAGTCTTCCGAAACACGCAGGGTGGTCTTCGTCTGCACAGCTGCTACCACATCACCTACTATACTGCCTGGACCCACTCCACAGATACCCCGCGGCTGCGGTCTCTGGTTGCGGCGGATGCCCCACAGATTCGGCTATACATCTCACTGCTGGGCTGCAGCTATCGGCGCGTATCCTGCCACCATGCGAAGCACGTGACGGAGGCTCCCCCAGCACACACCAGCCAGTGCATCAGAGGTGTAGAGGTCCACGGCGGCATAAGCAGAAAGGGATTTCCCCCTGAGCTCCGGTCAGACGCCAGGACACGTGGTGTGGCCCGCAAGAGAGGGGATACTCTCCAATTTATCCACTGCCTATTTTTATTGAGTGTCTGGTAAGTGGGCATTTCTTCTGTGGCTGCGGTGCAGACGTGACCTTTCCATTTTTAATGTTGTTATATTAAATGTGATTTTTTAATTATCAGTCTTTTGTCTCAGCACATGTTTGTCTAGCAGTGTTAAGTGTTTTGTTAGTTACTGTATTACACTATGTTTGTTTTTGTTTCCCTTGCATGATTCACTGTCTTCATTGGAAGAGTTCCATCGGAGTGCATCCTTCTACTGGTTGTATAACACATTTATTATCTTTTTATATATGTTTCTGACCCAGCGCCATAGATATAACGTTTTTTCTTAGTTTCTGGCATAGACAAAGGGTTAGAGGCTCCTCTAGGCGGCGAGGTACCAGGAAGCAATTCGATAGGACAATCGTAGGGACGATGTGGAGGAAATATTTCAGACTTGATTTTGTCAAAGACATCCTTGAAGTCGATGTATTCCTCCAGCAATTGTACCCTTTCTTTGTCTTCACATAAGGTAGTTGCACAAACGCTACTAGAGCCCTCAAGACAAATTTGAACGCAGTGTGGACTCCACTGAATAGGTTCCTTGTTCAACCAATCAATCCGAGGATTATGGACTTGTAGCCAGGGAAGTCCCAAGATTACTGCAATAGAAGGAGTGTGAATGGCATTAAAAAAATATCTTTCACATGATTATTTACAGACCTTAGCTGAAGAATCTGAGTCTCCAAAGAGATGAATGCAGGCTGAAGCGGTTTACCATCAATAGCCTCCAAAGCAATAGGATTCTTCTTGCACACTAGAGGGATTTTATGGTTCTGTACAAATCTCTGATCAATAAAGTTGCCACCGGAACCCGAATCACGAAAGGCCAATGTGGATACAGAAAATCCCTTACCCGACAAGGAGATAAACACAAGGATTATTGTGGGATTGGAAGTAGCTATAGGGGATAAAGAGATCATTCCCAATAAGACTCCCCTAGGCCTCATGGGACCCTTGCATTTCCCGCCTTGTTGGGGCAAGAGAATGTGAAATGTCCAGGACCCCCACAATACAGAAAAAGTCCAGCGTCTATGCGGCGTTGTTTCTCTGAGCGATAGAGAGTAGAGACTCCCAACTGCATAGGTTCAGTTGAGTCTGGATCAGGTAATTCAAACTGACCCACCTGATTGGGGCGTATTCTGGTAGGGGCCATGCGATGAAGTCGTCTCTCTGTCCTTCTCTCCTGAAGGCGATGGTCCACCTTGATGCAGATCGCAATGAGATCTTCCAGATCGATAGGCCGGTCGTGAGTCACAAGTTCATCTGTCACGGTTTCAGACAATCCCTGCCAGAAGGCAGCAGACAATGATTTCCCATTCCAGTCTGTTTCTGCTGCAATGGGCCTAAACTTGAGTGCATAACGAGCGACTGGACGGTTACCCTGGGAAATATAGAATAGAGCAGAAGCTGCAGATACCTTTTGACCCGGTGTATCGAACACCCTGCAGAATTACTTGGTAAAGGCTCAATGCTTTGGGTGAGGTTGGATCTTCGCTCTCAGGTGGGAGAAGCCAAGGCAAGTGCATAATCTATGAGAAGAGAAATTATGTAGGCTACCTTGGAACGAGAAGAAGTGAAGCGGGAAGGATTCATCTCAAACTGAATGAAGCATTGGTTAAGGTAACCCGGACACTCGTGAGGATTTCCCCCATACCGATTGGGTGTGGGGAGCCGGGGTACAGACAGATAAGAAGGCATGAGAGGGGTACTAGTGACCATATGCATGGGGTCCGTGCGTGGCCCTTGTAGATGGAGGGATTTGGCTCTAAAGTCCTCCAGGAGGGTTCTCAACTTTTGGTCATTAGACTCCCATTTATTTTCAAGACTTGACAGGGCATTGTCATGTGCATGCTCAGGACTCTTCCTACCTCAGCGGGGTCGAAGTTTGTGTGGCCGAACATACTGTAACGCGTAGCTCACCACAAACGAGGCGCGACCGCGGGGCTGAGGTAGGAATTGATATAGAACGCGACCACAACCGCAATGGCGTGTCTAGAGTGTAGGATAGTCTTGCAAGCTGGGTCAGGGTTAAAGAGGACAGCATAAACATGATACCTGCTGGGTCTAGGAGTGGAGAGTAGCAGATCGTTGGGGTACATAGCCGGAGTCAGTATTGGAGTCAGTATTGGAGAGAGCAGAGTTGTTGTAATCCAATACCCAGGGTCAGCGCATCAAAACCAAAATAATCCTTTTGTGAGTATATAATATCCGCCTGGACCTCTACACTGTATAAGGTATATTGCAGCATCCCTTGCAGCGGACAGGGACTAATACCTAGTGCTCACTGGCACAAATATGTAGTACATAGAATATCCCCAACGCTGATCCACCAGACAGAACGATCAGGGAAAGAATAGAAAAAAGGCAGCGCACTGCCAAAAAAGGCAGGAGGAGGCTAACAGGTTAAAAAAAGACTTTATTCTAGAAAAGGATCATACAAAAAACCCTAACAGCCCCAACAGCACAACACCAACGCGTTTCGGGCCATGTGCCCTTTATCAAGGTATATACTATTACATGAAGCTACCGGCATCTAAATACCAGTCCCGTTCGCGTCAATAAGTGACGTCACGAATCCTCAGCCAATCCGCTGTGTTTCCGTTCTTGCGGAGGCTCCCATTGGGTGCTGTGTGAATCTCAAACAAAAGAAACTTTATTGAGATTGGGCAAGCGTCTTTAAGCCACTCTAAGATGTACAGCCCTAAACAAGAGCTCTCACGGGCCATAAAAAAACAGAGAACAACTTTATAGACACACACAAAAGCACCCCAATGTGATATGGATCATGACGTCAGTTACTCGGCAATTCATACAAGGACAGGAAACAACAAAAAACAAAATTGAATAAAACATAAAAATCATATAATACTAAACATATACAGATTATCCATAACCTATGCCCTAATATATGGCAAGGATCATTATGTATGTAATCCTATGAGAACAGTGTATAGATGAAAAGCACTTACAGTATCTCTATCAACCCATCATATACCAATTATAAGCATATATTTACAACTTAAGATACACAAAAAGAAGAAAGTTCGAAACCCATATGTGCTAAGATGATATCAGCACATGTACAATTAAATAGGCTGATTACATAGTCTATACATACACTAATAAAAATACATTCAGATTAACCACAATCTTAAAACATACCTAGCAGATTAACTATTATTATATTGGGATGATGAATTGCATCAACACTAAGGAGCTCCCAAATTTCTTATTTCCTTATTACAGTAGGTATGCATTGTAAAGATTTATGCCACAGCTTGAAGTCCACAACGCACCATACAAAAAATATGTCATTTAAAAGAGAGAACACAGGAGGCGCATGCGCGACGGTGGGAAGAATGGAAGCTTGAATATCGAGCTCCGCTTCCACCGGCACAAATAAATAAATAATCTGCAGCAGCGACGCGACCCCACTATTTTCAAACGCAGCGCTTTCCCCCTGAACTACCAGAGATGGCTTCGGGTCGTACATCCCGGCATAAAAATCAGCCGGTGTCCACTTATTTTCGCAAGAAGGTAGGGGCCCCCCCAGACAAACCTGCGAGCCCAATGCGGCCAGCCACCATGGACTCTGATGCGGACCCCCTAGCAGAGGAAGCAGGGGACGTTGAGATGGTTAGACGCAAGGACCTCAGAGAATTCGGCGCGCAGATGAAACAATTCTTCCGTACTGAGTTGTGGGCACAAAGGAAGGATTTAGATGCCCTCGGGGAATGCACTGCCTCCTTGGAAACTAAGATGGACGATACAATAGATGCCCTAACACTCACGCAAAACGAGGTGACTAGCCTGCAGGATAAAGTCAGAGCCCTAGAGGAGAAAGCGGAAGACACGGAAAACCGTGATAGGCGCAGTAATATCCGCGTGAGGGTGGTGCCAGTGTTACGCCGGTGCTGCCCGCAGACCAGACCCGTCCCCTGTGCTGAGGTGGGACGTAGGGATACACGCAAAGGGAGCACGTCCAGAGTGTGGTGTTAGTGTTGCCAGGCCAGGTATAGTAAGGAAGACAATACTTGCCGGTACCGGTAGTAGAGGAGGAGTAGTTATTGCCGTTGCCAAGATCAGGGATTGGAGAGTTGCGGATGGTCGAAGGTATAAGCCGTGTAACAGGGATGCCAGAAGTCACGAAGTCCAAGTAGAGCCGAAGTCAAGAGCCAGAGGGGGTAGTCATCCAATCTGCGTCAATACCTGAGGAGTCACTGAGAGAGTAGTCAAATGCTTCCAAACAGAACTATGTCGAGCGACGAGTGATGGGAAGCACAGGCATAATAAAGCTGGGCAGGCCAATGGGAAAAGAGGGCAGGCCTGGAGGACTGCAAGGAGTCCTCCCTGATAGGAGGGAGGTGTTACAGCCGAGCTGAGTGTAATCATTGATTTGCATGGAACTGTGTGATGCTTGGGGGCGACGCCTCACTGCAGGAGCAGTGGTTAAAAGTACTCTGTTAGGCGTGTGCTCTGTAAGCTGGGATTGCATGCACATAACGTCTGGGGCTGGCGTGCGTGTGTGCGTGGATTCGGTGACTGACGCGTGTATGCGCATGGGAACAGAGACAGATGCACGTGTGGACATAGAACGCGGAGCTGGGGACACACGCAGAGGCTGCGGTTCAACAGGCACCTCTTCGGTTGGTGCAATCCTGTGATGGCGAGGAGCCAGAGTGCCAGTGGCAGACAATGGAGGTATGTGGGAATTGCGCTGCAGACGCTTGGACGCCTGAGTACTGACGTGAGGCGAGTAATGGTCGCGCTGACGGTGCTTAGACACCAGATTCCTTTTAGTACCCCCCCCTTTCAGGAACGGCCTCAGGACGGTCCTTAAATGGTTTGTTTGGAAACTTCTTCCTGAAAGTCTTCAGAAGAACTGGAGCGTGGATATCACGAAGTGGAACCCAAGACCTTTCTTCTGGGCCGAAACCCTTCCAGTGCACGAGGAACTGCAGTTGACCCCTGGATATGCGAGAATCAAGCAGGGACTGGACCTCATATTCTTCCCTATTCTGGGTAATAACCGGATCAGGCCTACGGTTATGGTTGGGGAAGAAATAACTGGATACGAATGGCTTGAGTAGAGATGTGTGAAACACGTTTGGTATCTTCATGCTGTCGGGAAGTTGAAGCCGTAATGCTACCGGATTAATCTGTTCAGTTATCGGAAAAGGGCCCAGGAACCTGGAACCTCGGCTCCAATTTTGGGGAAGGTACCTTCAAATAAATGTTTCTTGAGGACAGCCATACCATGGCTTGTACCTGGGTGCCGGACGGCGGTGGCGATCTGCCTGATGTTTGGCCCGTTGAGAAGCGGTAAGAAGAGCAGACTGAATCTTGGACCATGCTGATTGCAGAGATGTGACACGGTCGTCTACAGCCGGGCTCCGGAAGGAATGTTGGAGATGGGAAGACATGGATGATGAAAACCGTAATTGATGAAAAATGGCGACTCTAGGGTGGACTCGTTGGTAGCGGAGTTAAAAGCATATTCGGCCCATGGCAAAAGTTGTGCCCAATCATCCTGAGAATTGGAAATGAAACACCTCATGTATTTTTCCAGGGACTGATTGACCCTTTCTGTTTGAGGATGGTAAGCTGAGGAAAAAGAAGAAGAGATCCCTAGTCTTTTGGTAAAAGTTCTCCAAAATCTGGATACGAACCGTGACCCTCTGTCAGACACGATGGACGAAGAAATACCACGAATGCGAAAGATGTGATCAGTGAAGATATCAGCAAGGGCGGGTGAGGTGGGAAGTCCTTTGAGCGGGATAAAGTGAGCCATCTTAGAAAAACGATCAACCACTACTAAAATCGTATTCATCCCTTTGGACCTTGGCAACTGCACAATAAAATACATTGATATGTGTGACCATGGAAGTTCTGGGATGGGCAGAGGAAGGAGAAGACCGTGAGGCCTTTGATGAATTGTCTTGTTTTTGGACAAGCGTGCGTATATTCGAAAATGTCTTTGGACATCTTGGGCCACCAAAAGTTGCGAAGTATAATGTCCAAAGTCTTTTTGTAGCCAGGATGACCAACTGCTCTCGAGGTATGTCCCCAATCCTGAACCTCGGGCTATGAAATTAGGTCTCACGAAGAGCTTGCCCCTGGGGACCTTCAGGTTCTTTGGAATGGACCTTTGTGACTTGACGATCTTGTCAAAGCTTCTGAAGGAAGATGCGGCGAAAATCTTCTCGTGAGGTAAAATGGTCTCCATGGAATCTTCTGGTCTCTCTTCGGAAGAATGTTGTCTTGAGAGAGCATCGGCTTTGACATTTTTAGTCCCAGGAACATATGACAGATGGAAATTAAATCTGGAAAAGAACAAAGACCAGCGGGCTTGCCGTGGACCCAGACGGTGAGCGTTCTCTATATATAATAAATTCTTATGGTCTGTGAGGATGGTGAACGGTTCCCTTGACCCTTCCAGGAGATGCCTCCATTCTTGAAGTGCCATTTTAACGGCCATTAACTCTCTGTTCCCCACGTCGTAGTTCCTCTCTGCTGAGGTATATCTCTTCGAAAAGAATGCACAGGGATGCAATTTTTCTTGGGGTGAAGGTCTCTGGGATAGAATGGCACCGGCGCCAGAATCAGAGGCGTCCACCTCCAACACGAAAGGGAGATCAGTGTTGGGGTGATGGAGAACCGGTGCGGACACAAAAGCCTCCTTAAGTGTGTTGAAGGCGGTATTGGCCTCTGGTGACCAAACCGACGAATCGGCCCCCTTCTTCGTAAGGGCTGTGATAGGTGCAACAATTCTGGAGAAATCACAGATAAACTTGCGGTAGTAGTTCGCAAATCCCAGGAAGCGCTGGACGGATTTAAGAGAGTTGGGTCTAGGCCAGTTAGTAACGGCTTTTAATTTGTCCGGATCCATCATGAAACCATCGCTGGAAATAATGTAGCCTAGAAACTGGGTCGAAGTCTGATGGAAGGTAAATTTCTCCATCTTGGCATATAAGCGATGTTCACGAAGGAGAGAGAGTACGTAAGATGTATGAAAAATGTGACTATGATGGACTATGACAAAGTCGTTGAGTACTTTACGGAAGACATCGTTAATGAAATCTTGAAAAACGGAGCATTACACAGTCCGAAAGGCATCACAAGGTATTCGCAGTGGCCACTACGCGAGTTGGAGGCCGTTTTCCATTCATCTCCTTGACGTATGCGTACAAGATTATAAGCTCCCCTGAGGTCCAGCTTGGAGAAGACTTTGGCACCTTGCAACCTATCAAAAAGTTCAGTGATAAGGGGGAGTGGGTAGCGATTCTTTACGGTGATGCGATTAAGCCCTCTATAATCAATACAAGGTCTTAAAGTTCCATCCTTCTTCTTTACGAAGAAGAACCCTGCTCCAGCTGGTGTAGTAGATGGACGAATAAAACCTTTCTTCAGGTTCTCCTGGATGTACTCGTCCATAGCCTTAGTTTCGGGGAGAGACAGAGGATAAGTCCTGGACTTAGGTAATGTGTAACCAGGAATCAGGTCAATAGGACAGTCATATGACTTGTGTGGGGGTAGAAGGTCAGATTGTACCTTATTAAATACGTCCAGAAACTGGTGGTAAACTGTAGGGAGGTTCATCTCAGGAACGGTGGTATTCACTAGGAGTCGCTGTGGTTCGCTTGACCTTGGTTCCCTAGTGATGGGGTTGGTGGATGTCCAATTGATCCGTGGGTTGTGTAGTTGTAACCATGGCAAACCTAGGGTTATGGGTGTTCCCGGAGCCTGAATTACGTCGAGGGTCAGGGTTTCCTTGTGATTATCAGAGGAAAGTACAACCGGAACCGTCTCTAATGAGATAAATGCCGGCGTGAGTGGATGCCAATCAATTCCGACCAAGGCGATGGGGATCTTTTTCTCCACGAGCGGTATCTGGTAGTGTTTGGCGAACTCTTGATCCACGAAATTGCCTCCGGCTCCGGAATCTATGAAGGCTACTGTGGAGACGCAGAACTTACGGCCTGAGAGGCACACAGGTATAGTGAGTTTCTTAGGGAATCCTTTTTGGGGAAGGGGACGAGGAGACATAACACCCACGAAGAGCCCCTTCATACTCACTGGGTGTTCCCGTTTTCCAGAGATGGAGGACTGTGGCAGGACGGCCTATAGCCGAGGTCAGGGAACAGTCCACACGTATAGTTTCAGGATAAATAAAAACGTTCAGTGGCTTTATTTCTCTACAGTAACATAACATGCGGGTACACTGTCCCTTTAACAAAATAAATCCTGCTCCACTTTGGGGAAAAAACTGACTAATAACACAGCAGACCTATCTAGCAGGCTGGCTGGCTAAACCAGAACCAACCATAAGGGTACTTTAAGCAGTCAGTAAACAAATGAATAATCCTTACTTTAGTTGAAGTAGTCTTTGGTGAAATCCCTCTGGCTAAGGGCTCACGCAGCAGTGTGCTTCTCTCTCTCTCTCTCTCTCTGGCAGCTACTGCCAGTCAAATGATCCTTTATCTACCTTGCTGGCTCTCAGATGTCAGCTAAAGAGTTCTGATTTCCTAACTTCCACCTGAGTTAACCCTTATGAGTGCTGGATGAAGCACTCAGACATATGTCTCCCAGGCGTAACTGATAGGAGTTGACTTCACTCTGTCACATACCTCCCCTGTTTGTGTGTGGCTAGTGTCCCACACGGCTGAAGCCCGACCCTCCACTCCTTCCCTTGACAAAAAATCAGCATTTCCATGGTCCTTTCCAGGTCTATGCTGAATATCAAAAGAGAAGGGTTGGAGGGCAATATACCACCTGGTCAACCTTGGATTTGTGTCCTTCATGGTGTTTAACCACTTCAAGGGCGCATGGTCAGTGACCAGGGTGAAGTGTACTCCTGCGACATAATGTCTCAAGGCCTCAATTGCCCATTTTACAGCGAGGCACTCCTTCTCAATAACGGAATACCTCACTTCCCTTGGGAACAGCTTCCGGCTGATGAACAGTATGGGGTGTTCAACACCATCAAATTGCTGAGACAGCACTGCTCCCAGTCCTACCTCTGAGGCATCCGTCTGGAAGATGAAGAGCTCTTTAAAATCTGGGCTCCGAACAGCGGGGCCCTCTGACAGGCACTTTTTTAGCATGTCAAAGGCGTCTTGGCACTCCCAAGACCATTTAACTTGGGTCGGGCACTCTTTTTTGTCAGATCTGTTAGGGGTGCAGATATTTCTGAAAAATTGGGGATAAACCGCCGGTAATACCCTGCTAACCCCAAAAGGGAGCGGACCTGTGTCTTTGTCTGTGGGGTAGGGACTTCCTTTATGGCGGCCACCTTGCTAGCTAGTGGCCTTACTATCCCTCCCCCAACGGCATAGCCCAAGTACTTTGTAGTGGATTTACCCAGGGCACATTTTTTTGGATTTGCAGTGAGCCCTGCTTCTCTTAAGGACGTTAGGACTGCCCTTAACCTTTTTATATGAGACTGCCAGTGTCTGCTATAGATGACAATGTCATCCAAGTAGGCCGCGGCATATGCCCTATGGGGTCGTAGTACCTTGTCCATTAACCTTTGGAACGTGGCTGGAGCCCCATGTAACCCAAATGGCATAGTGACGAATTGGTATAAACCGAGAGGGGTGGCGAAGGCAGTTTTGCATTTGGATTCTTCCGCTAGAGGTATCTGCCAATATCCTTTCGTGAGATCTAGGGTGGAGATATACTCTGCTTTACCAAGCGAATCAAGCAATTCATCCAAACTAGGCATTGGATATGCATCAAATCTGGATACAGCATTTACCTTTCGCAGATCCACGCAAAACCTCACCTTCCCATCTGGTTTAGGGACCAACACGATAGGGCTACACCATTCGCTGTGGGACTCCTCGATCACGCCCAATTCCAACATGTCTATTATCTCCCTCTCTACCAGGTCTTTTCGGCCCTCTGGCAATCTATAGGGACGGGACCGTACTTTTACGCCAGGTTCTGTCTCAATCCTATGGGACACTAAATCAGTCTGCCCTGGCAGCTCAGAAAAAACATCTGGGAACTGGTCACATACATCAAGTAGGTCTGACCTTTGTTCCGTTGTTAACTGCTCTCCCATGGGAACCTGATGGTCAGTGTACGTACTACCCTTTGGAAGCTTTGGACCCAAATCCGTCTCTCCTTCCCGAGGGTGAATGAACAGCGATCTCATCGTTTTCCAGGGTTTCAGGAGGTTCACGTGGTAGATTTGTTTACCCTTCCTAGACCCTGGTTGAGAGATCTCATAGTTCACCTCCCCAGTGCGGCGGAGAACTTGGAAAGGACCCTGCCACTTCGCAAGGAGTTTACTCTCTGATGTCGGTAGTAGTAGCATCACTTGGTCCCCAGGTTGGAAGACCCTCAAGCGAGCATTTTGGTTGTACTGCCTCAGTTGACGTTCTTGAGCAGATTTGAGGTTTTCCTTCACAAACCGACCTATCATGTCTAGGCAGTTTCTAAGGTCTATGACATACTGAAGGGTATTCTTGGAGGGGGAGGGCTCCTCCTCCCAGGATTCCTTCAGTAGGTCGAGAATACCCTGAGGTTGGCGTCCATATAGGAGCTCAAACGGGGAGAAGCCTGTGGATGATTGTGGAACTTCTCGTACCGCAAACAACAGGAAAGGGAGAAGTTCATCCCAAGCTCGCTTTTCAGTGTCCAGAAACTTCCTAAGCATAGTTTTTAAAGTACGGTTAAACCTCTCTACCAATCCATCAGTCTGAGGATGGTAGACCGTGGTCCGGACGGATTTTACCTCCAATAACTTCAGGACATCCTGCATTAACTTTGCCATGAAATTTGTTCCCTGGTCAGTTAACATTACTTGTGGAAGTCCTACCCTAGAAAACAGTTCTAACAGCCTGTGAGCAACCTGTTTAGCAGTGGCTGATCTCAGAGGGAAGGCCTCAGGATACCTGGTGGCATAATCAACAACAACGAGTATAAATTTATGTCCCTTCGCAGAGGGTTCTAAAGGTCCGACCAGATCTACCCCAATTCTCTCGAATGGGATGGCTACCAAGGACAGAGGAACCAAAGGAGCCGGCTTCTGTCCTTTTTGGCTAGTTAACTGGCATTCAGGACATGTCTCTCATAGTTTCATGATGTCACCATGTATGCCTGGCCAGTAAAACCGGGACGAGATGCGGTCCGTGGTCTTATCTCTGCCCAAATGACCACCCCATGGGAGAGTATGGGCTAGGGTAAACACTGTTTAAATCAACCCTTTAGGGACTAGCATCTGTCGAATGACCTCCCCTGTTTGTGTAACCTTATTCACACGATATAGTATGTCATTCAACAGTTCAAAATGTGGAAACACTTTTACACCTTGTTCATCTATTATCTTGTTGTTGACCTGTACCACCTTCTCATATTGTCTAGCCAGAGCTGGGTCCTCCCTCTGCCTCTGACGGAAGTCAGGAAGATTCAGGTCTGGCAACACTCCCGTATCTATCTGTTCCCCACCTGGTCATCCCCGGCCATGACCTGCAGTCCTTTGGGCTGACTAATGTTACCAAAAGTCCCAGCCTTTCTTAACCAGTCCTCTTTTTCCGCACGTCTCTGTTTACGTGTCTTTGGGACATGGTGTCTACGGGGGAAAATCTCTGGGGAAAAAGGGAACAAGTCTCCGGGCTTCTCCGGTACCAGAGAAGTAGGCTCCGTAGGAGTAGGGGCCAACAATGTTTTGAGGTAGGGCCAGTCTCGGCCAAGTAGAACAGGAGCAGGTAGCCAGGGAGCAACTCCCACTAGTAGGCTAGCCTCTTGATCCTGAAGACGCAGTGTAACGTTCGCCGTCGGGTATCTCTTTGTATCCCCATGGATACACTCGATATTCCAAGGAGAGTCATAAGATAGTCTATTGCTTAGAATTAGGCCCTCTAGGATCAGGGTTTTTCCAGAGCCCGAGTCCAGCATGGCGTTTAATTTTGTCCCCTCCAGAGATGCTGGGACTAACCACGGATTGTGGTCCCCTCGGAGACAAGCTGTGGCAGTGGTTCTGCCATATGAACAGTCCATTTCCTCATCTCCTGAGTACGCAAACTCGGTCGTCCGCGGAAGCTCTCGACGGTGCTCGGTGTTTGGACCTCTCCGCTGGTGGATGGGGTCCTCCCTTCTGGTTGGTGGGGTTATCCTCTCCACCGGGTGGGTGACAGGAGTCCAGGTTCTAGCGGAATACTGTAGGTGGCGGCCTCCCTTGAGTGATCCAGAGGCCTCGGACCCAGGATGGGCGTCTCTGCGGGAGTTTGTACCAGAAACCCTCCGAGATGGGAAAGGGTCTTCCGATCGGGTTGACTGGATCTCCCAAGCTGGCGGGTTGTAGACCCCTCGATTGTCTGCTCTCCTGCCTCTAGTATCACCGGAAGCAACTGGTGTTTGCACCGGCCGTTCCCAGCTATCCTGTTGGGTGTCGTCGCCCAGGAAGTTTTCCACCAAGCGGACCGCTGAATCCAGGGAAAATGCAGTGTGTCTTTTTACCCAGGAGCTGGAGGAGGGGGGCAGTATCTGTATGAACTGCTCGAGCACAAACTGGCCAGTAAAACCGGGACGAGATGCGGTCCGTGGTCTTATCTCTGCCCAAATGACCACCCCATGGGAGAGTATGGGCTAGGGTAAACACTGTTTAAATCAACCCTTTAGGGACTAGCATCTGTCGAATGACCTCCCCTGTTTGTGTAACCTTATTCACACGATATAGTATGTCATTCAACAGTTCAAAATGTGGAAACACTTTTACACCTTGTTCATCTATTATCTTGTTGTTGACCTGTACCACCTTCTCATATTGTCTAGCCAGAGCTGGGTCCTCCCTCTGCCTCTGACGGAAGTCAGGAAGATTCAGGTCTGGCAACACTCCCGTATCTATCTGTTCCCCACCTGGTCATCCCCGGCCATGACCTGCAGTCCTTTGGGCTGACTAATGTTACCAAAAGTCCCAGCCTTTCTTAACCAGTCCTCTTTTTCCGCACGTCTCTGTTTACGTGTCTTTGGGACATGGTGTCTACGGGGGAAAATCTCTGGGGAAAAAGGGAACAAGTCTCCGGGCTTCTCCGGTACCAGAGAAGTAGGCTCCGTAGGAGTAGGGGCCAACAATGTTTTGAGGTAGGGCCAGTCTCGGCCAAGTAGAACAGGAGCAGGTAGCCAGGGAGCAACTCCCACTAGTAGGCTAGCCTCTTGATCCTGAAGACGCAGTGTAACGTTCGCCGTCGGGTATCTCTTTGTATCCCCATGGATACACTCGATATTCCAAGGAGAGTCATAAGATAGTCTATTGCTTAGAATTAGGCCCTCTAGGATCAGGGTTTTTCCAGAGCCCGAGTCCAGCATGGCGTTTAATTTTGTCCCCTCCAGAGATGCTGGGACTAACCACGGATTGTGGTCCCCTCGGAGACAAGCTGTGGCAGTGGTTCTGCCATATGAACAGTCCATTTCCTCATCTCCTGAGTACGCAAACTCGGTCGTCCGCGGAAGCTCTCGACGGTGCTCGGTGTTTGGACCTCTCCGCTGGTGGATGGGGTCCTCCCTTCTGGTTGGTGGGGTTATCCTCTCCACCGGGTGGGTGACAGGAGTCCAGGTTCTAGCGGAATACTGTAGGTGGCGGCCTCCCTTGAGTGATCCAGAGGCCTCGGACCCAGGATGGGCGTCTCTGCGGGAGTTTGTACCAGAAACCCTCCGAGATGGGAAAGGGTCTTCCGATCGGGTTGACTGGATCTCCCAAGCTGGCGGGTTGTAGACCCCTCGATTGTCTGCTCTCCTGCCTCTAGTATCACCGGAAGCAACTGGTGTTTGCACCGGCCGTTCCCAGCTATCCTGTTGGGTGTCGTCGCCCAGGAAGTTTTCCACCAAGCGGACCGCTGAATCCAGGGAAAATGCAGTGTGTCTTTTTACCCAGGAGCTGGAGGAGGGGGGCAGTATCTGTATGAACTGCTCGAGCACAAACTGTTCAAGGATCTCTGCCTTGTCATGTTTTTCCGGTTGTATCCACCTAGCACATAAGTCTACTAAGCGGTGGGCTACGACCCGGGGTCTGTCTCGGTTTTTATATTTGACTGTCCGGAACCGCTGTCGGTAGGTCTCTGGCGTGAGGCCTAGGCGATCCAGAATAGCAGCCTTTAGTTTCTGATAGTCCATGGCCTCGTCCGCTGGAAGAGCCTGGTAGGCTGCCTGAGCTTCCCCTATGAGGAGTGGAGCCAGAGTCATTACCCAGCGATCAACTGTAAAGCCGTGGGCCGTGGCTACCCTTTCAAAAGTGAGGAGAAATGCCTCTGGGTCTTCGTTTGGCTTCATTTCAGGCAGCATCACCGGTGGGTTATTTGGAATCCCTGGTCTGCCTGGGGTTGGGCCTTCGACCAGCAGTTGGAGTAGCTTTTCCTCTCGCCGGGCCTGTTGCTCATCTTGCTGGGCTTGTCGCTCAGCTTGCTGGGCTTGTCGCTCATCTTGCTGGGCTTGTCGCTCTGCTTGTTTCTCTGCTAGCTGGAGCTGTTGCTCAAGGAACTGAGAAAAAAATTTCTCCATTTTTTTTTGTTTTTTGTGTGGCCCTTCAGATACAGGGGCCGAGGTCAGGGAACAGTCCACACATATAGTTTCAGGATAAATAAAAACGTTCAGTGGCTTTATTTCTCCACAGTAACATAACATGAGGGTACACTGTCCCTTTAACAAAATTAATCCTGCTCCACTTTGGGAGAAAAACTGACTAATAACACAGCAGACCTATCTAGCAGGCTGGCTGGCTGGCTAAACCAGAACCAAACCATAAGGGTACTTTAAGCAGTCAGTAAACAAATGAATAATCCTTACTTTAGTTGAAGTAGTCTTTGGTGAAATCCCTCTGGCTAAGGGCTCACGCAGCAGTGTGCTTCTCTCTCTCTCTCTCTCTGGCAGCTACTGCCAGTCACATGATCCTTTATCTACCTTGCTGGCTCTCAGGTGTCAGCGAAAGAGTTCTGATTTCCTAACTTCCACCTGAGTTAACCCTTATGAGTGCTGGATGAAGCACTCAGACATATGTCTCCCAGGCGTAACTGATAGGAGTTGACTTCACTCTGTCACAAGGACATTCTTTGGTCAGATGTTTTTGCAGGTCCGCAATAATAGCACAATTCCCCGGCGCGGCGGAATTGCCGTATTGGTGTGCGAACCTGTTGAACCCCCAACTGCATCGGTTCGGACGAGTCCAAGGAAGGACGGAGCGGTGAAGAGGACCTGGGGACTGTAGTAGTGCTGAGAGAGAGAGACGAAGAGGTTACCGAGCGAGTGCGCTGGCGCTCCGTGCGGCGTACCTGAATACGTTGGTCCACTCTAATCACCAGAGTGATGAGATCCTCCAAAAGACCTGGCCTGGGTTGGAGAGCAAGTACATCCTTGATGCTGTCTGACAGTCCTTGCCAGAATACGGTGACGTAGGCCTCCTGTTCCCAGTTGGTCTCTGCTGCAAGGGTCCGGAACTCTATGGCATATTCAGTCACCAGTCTTCGCCCTTGGATAATCTGTAAAAGAGAAGAAGACGCCACCTCCCGACGTGCGGGGGAATCAAACACTTGCCTGAATTCCGTCTTGAAGGCGGAGTAATTCTGGGTAAGGTCATCTCGCCGCTCCCAGATGGGGGAGGCCCAAGCCAGTGCGCTACCCATCAACAGATTATAAACGTAGGCCACCTTCTTTCGGCCAGTAGAAAACTGGTGGGGGGCCATTTCAAATTGTACCTCACATTGATTAATGAAGCCCCGAAAATCTTGAGATTCACCTGCGTAAGGTTTGGGAGGGGTACGGATATCCTATATCTAATTCAGTCTGGTCTGCGTCTTGTGGGCTCGACATAATGGTCACGCTGACGGCGCTTAGACACCAGATTCCTTACAGCCAGAAGATGTCACCGACCCAGAAGAATTTGTCTCAAAATGGCTGGAGCACCTGTTCCCAGATAAAGGGTACAAAAGGAAAGGGGAGGGGAAACCCCCTATTGTGATGCTAACCAGGAGCAGACATATGCCTTATTTGTAATATATCAATATTTTCAATGCATGAGACAGTTCATGAGACTCAGGAATCCAAATAGTCCAACAATAAACACACTCCAGATAAAGCGGACAGAGAATTGATAAAGGTGCCATAGAGCTCTCAGAGGAAGACCGCAGAAGGGAGACCCCCCAAGGACATAGTGATCCGCCTACACCACTACCGCACAAAAGAGGAAATTTGCAGGATCGCTAGGGACTCTCAAACTCTGGAATTCGATAATATTACCTTTCAGGTATACCAGGACTTAGCCCCAGCCACCATGACGCGGAGACGGACCTTTGCTTCAGTCACAAAAGCTCTCAGGGATCACAGCATTCGCTACCGGTGGCTATTCCCCTGTGCCATACTGGTACTGAGACCAGAAGATGGCGCGGGATTCCTCATTAAATTGGGGGTCAAGGCGGTTCCCTCAAGTCCCCCACATAGAGCTCCATGCTCCACAGACGTCCCTGAACCTACCGGTAGCCGCGCTGGAGCTATGGGATTCTCCCCAGCAGCATCAGGCTCCAGCAGAGACCCTCCTTAAAGTGCCTAGCTTACTCTATACCCAGACCCAGCATCCACAGAGCCGGAGCACAATGACCTCGCCATACTTCCCAGCACCCCCCGAGCCAACGACTCACCTCCTGCCATCAGGACAGTGAAGACTCCCGGAGCAGACCCACCTGCGACTTTTGCGGAGCGGCCACCTTCCTCTGCTCCTTCCCTCCTGAGAATAGCGGGAACTCCGCTGGGGTTCGCGCCTTTATAGGGTGGCGACGCCTGATGACGTCACAGCATCGCGAGATTTCGGCAACCATGGGCCAGGAAGCAGTCGGGCCATTAAGTGACGTCAACACAGCAGTCAGGCCCCCACCATGGTCGGCCAGGGCAGTGCCGGTCCGAACGAGTGCAAGTCGCTCAGGAGTTCCCCGGTGCTGCCGCTGGTCCCGTATGGGTCGGGAAGAGGAGAGGCCCTCCTGCAGTGGACAGGCCCTTCATTCACTAAACACTGTCCTACACCACCAATGAATTAAAATTTACAGATCTTGGGACACGGAGGGGGGAGGGGGGGAGGGAGTGGGGAGAGAGAGGAGGGGGAATGGAGAGAGAGAGGGAGGGGAGTGGGGAGAGGGAGAGGAGTGGGGAGAGGGAGGGGAGTGGGGAGAGAGTGGGTGGGGAATGGGGAGAGAGAGGGGGGGGAGTGGGGAGAGAGATGGGGGGGAGTGGGGAGAGAGAGGGGGGGAAGCTCGATTAGAGGGGGAACCCGATTAAAAGGGGTACCTGACCAGAAGAGAATTGAGATACCGGACCCATGGGCAGTACCCCTTAAACTACACACAATGCCACTTACATTTTTCAAACAATAACATCCAAAATACAGATCAGACAGGTAGAGTACAATACACGGATCACTAAGCCAGACGATCATATAGGACATCCTATATAAGGGATTGATATAGCCAACCCCTATGCCCCAACACCCCTAAATAGTTTTTCTCATTTAAACCCATAGGTTCATAGTACCCCTACACATATTCGGTAAAGTATATAACATAGTTACAACTACACAGATACACATACCGTGGCACGAACCCTTCCCACCGCCAATATAGACCCGATTATTCGGTAAAAGAGACAAGATCCACACTAAAGAAAAGGGGGGGGAGGGGGGAAAGTGGCTAATTTCGCAACACTCCTCCCTACGAATGCATCCCTAGATCTGACGATCTAGGCAGGCATGGCTGGCTTGATATGAGCAATACCCATTAAGATCACGGCCGGGACTGTCACAGGTTTACTGGGGCAAGCGGGTATGTCTAGTACTATTAAGGTTAATACCGCTAATACCGCTGTTATTGTTATTAGTAGGGTAGATATTGTTAACGTTAGGGTTGCAGCATTAAAGAGTGTTGAAAAAGAACAAGATAATAGAAGTTAAATTTAGCGGCGTAAACTGCAGAATATGTTATATCTGCAGATTAGATTAAATTATAGCGCAATGCCGGTGGGGGCTTCCACTGGCGCCGTGCATGCGTACTACTGTACAGATCCCTACTTTCTGGAGCTGTACTCAAGTCCCAGGGAGGTCAGTCCCTGCTAAGGGGATCCGACCCCAAGTTCCAAGGGAACTAACTGACCTACCCTCTGGGCGCAAGAGCCGAACTCGGGGGCTCCCGAGGCGAGCTCTTGTTCTACTTGATTTTCCACATTGTATTTTTACCCTTTTATGTTTTAATTTGGTTATTTTATTTTGCTCCTCATGTGACTTTCCCTGTTTTGTACCTACCCTCTCCCTCCCCCCCACCCTCCATCCCCTCCCACCACCTAGGAGATGGGAGACTATCCCCGGGCGAGTAAGAGCTCCACTAGAGGAAACAAAGAACTAGATGCTCAACTACAAACCCCTAGACACACCAGGATGGGTGAGTACATGCATAAGACAGCGAGGCACTTATCAGGATATATAATATGGCGTTGACACTACTCTCGCACAATGTTAAAGGCTTTAATAGCCCAATCAAAAGACGGATCGCTTTCTCTGACTATAGGAGAAAAAAAGCAGACATATTGTTATTACAAGAAACCCACTTTAGCAGTACGAACACACCCAAATTCCTGGAAAGGGGTTTCTCCCAATTTTACACGTCCTCAGCCCCTGTGAAGAAACGAGGGGTAGCCATTCTTTTCAATAATAACACACCTTTTGTGACCCAAACAGTTAAAAAAGACAAGGATGGTAGATTCCGCATATTAGCAGGAACACTACACGAACAGTGTATTACATTGGCCACCGTCTACGCCCCATGCACACAGGATGCAACGTTCTTCAGTAAATTCCTCCAAACCCTACAATCAATAGCACAAGGCTGTGTCATACTTGCGGGAGACTTCAATATGACATTACACCCAGAACTAGACAGGTCAGGAGGAGGGGATTCAGCTAATAAAAGAACACGGGCATCTCTGCTCCAAGGTTGCAAGAGCAACCACCTGTTGGATATATGGCGAGAACTTCATCCAACTGACAGGGATTACACGTTCTTCTCCCACCCACATCACACATACAGCAGAATCGATTACTTCCTCGTTTCGTGTCGAATGGTTCCGATGGTGTCCCATACGGCGATCCATGATATTTCATGGTCGGACCACGCACCAATTGAGTTAAAGTGCAAGAATATCCGGCTCAGCCGGCCAGGGGCGAATTGGAAACTCAATAAGGCAGTCCTTAAGATACCCGAAACCTGGGAGAGCTTCCAGTGACGTCAGGGAACATGGTCGGATAGTCGAGGAGCTCCCGCCACCCTCACGAGCAAATTGTATGATCGAGCGACTCAAACCACCCAAAAAAGCACAAAAAACGCACAAACAACTTAGCAGACGTTGGGGAAGATGCCGGCCCACCCAAAAGGGACCCAGGGTCCAGGAGTCACAAAATACTTTACCCCCGCGCACCGCCCCATTGAACAGAGCGGTGACTCCCAAGATGGCGCCGAAGAAGCAGCCCATGCGGCCCTAACGGACTTAGCCCCCGATTCAGGCGCAGCAGACTTACAAGAACCAGAGCTGAATAAAAATTATTTTGAAGCCCTCTTTCAAAGAATGCATAAGGAATTACGCAAAGAAATCCAAACGGACATGAACATGGTGCTGGAAGGCCTGAGAACTGAAATACATGGGCTATCTAAGCGCACTGAGGTGCTGGAACGCAAAGTCACAGACGTAGTTGGCTCACAACACGCAACAGAGGACGAAGTCATAAGACTCGGCCAAGAAGTCGCAGACCTGAGAGATGCCCTGGAAGAACAAGAAGACAGGGACCGAAGGCAAAACCTGAGAATCAGGAATATACCAGAGACGGTCACTGCCGAGGGGCTTCATGCCTACCTTTGCAACCTATTCCTACAACTAGCCCCAGACCTGTCGGAGCACAATCTCCAGATGGACAGGGAGCACAGGGCGCTGGACCCCAAACCTGCAGACCTTGAACGACGCAGGGATGTAATCATAAAGCTCCACACATACTCAGCCAAGGAGAAGATCATGGCTGCAAGCAGGAGAGCAAGAGATATCCAGGTGGAGAATATACCTCTACAGATCTTCAGCGACCTATCCAGATCCACGCTAGAAAAAAGGAAAGGAATGAAGCCCCTCACGAACATACTGCAAGAAAGGGGAATCTCATACCGTTGGGGTTTCCCCTTTAAGCTGATCGTCCTGAAGAATGGATGTCACCACACAATTTCCAGACCAAAGGATTCGCCGCTTTCCTAAAAGCGTTGGGGCTGAGTCAGCAACAGGACAACAGATTACCAGACAAGTCCCCCACAAACAATGAAGAGATGGCTGGCCAATCAGAAGAACACAGCGGCCCCGGAGTAACGGACATACCACCTGAAGCACGATGGCTGTCCCCCCAGAGGGAACAACGAACTACGAAAGCAGACAAAGAAAAGCGGAGAGAAGCGCTTTCTCCCCAGCCCTTCGCTGACCTGAAGCAAGAAAACCCCATCAACCACTGATCCGCCTATGGAACCTATTCTACAAACTTGCCCCCCCCCTCCTCCCTGAAGCCTCGCCTGCACCTCAAATCCCACTACCCAGCAATTAACCAACGCAGGTCAGACACCTCACCCCCCCTCACCCCCTGACTCACCCCCCTCCCACACTCCCCCCCCTTTTTTTTCCCCACCCCTCCCCCCCGCCCCCCCCCCCTGACCCCCCCCCCTCCCCCCCCCCCCCCGACCTACTTTCACCCCCCCCCCACCCACACATCCTGCCCCGCGATCCTG